>JAGXOD010001386.1:1815000-1847500 GCA_020368025.1 Brachyhypopomus occidentalis
TTCCACCCAGCCACCATCCAGAGGGTGAACACAGAGATCTCGAGAGGATGTGCCTTCATCCCTAATGTGCATCTAGCGCATCACCCCACCATCACCCCGCACCATCTATATGATCACGTGCACTTGCACAAACACGTGGTCAAAGAGTTTGCCAAAACACTAAAGAGTGTAGCACTGGGTCGACATGTGCAAACAACTACCGCGCACAGAGATGAACATCCAACTTCACAGAGACCATCACATAATCAAACACTCACACCTGGATACCAACGCCAGCGCAGAACCATGCCAGGACAACCACCACACCACCTACCCCTACCACCTCAGCAGAACCCACCTGCACGACAGCACAGAGCCATGCCAGGACAGCCACCACACCACCTGCCCCTACCACCTCAGCAGAACCCACCTGCACGACAGCACAGAGCCATGCCAGGACAACCACCACACCACCTGCCCCTACCACCTCAGCAGAACCCACCTGCACGACAGCACAGAACCATGCCAGGACAACCACCACACCACCTGCCCCTACCACCTCAGCAGAACCCACCTGCACGACAGCACAGAGCCATGCCAGGACAGCCACCACACCACCTGCCCCTACCACCTCAGCAGAACCCATCAACTAGCTCTACATTCCAATCTACACCCCCCAGAGCCACACCCCATCACCCCAGAGCCACACCCCATCACCCCAGAGCCACACCCCATCACCCCAGAGCCACACCCCATCACCCCAGAGCCACACCAGCTTACCAGCACAAACAGCCACACAGCAGAGGTCCAGGAGCCCCCGTGCCCCTGCAGCAGAGCCACCTGCAGCAATACAGCTATGCAGATGCTGTCAGAGGGACCCACTCCAGCCAAGAGATGGGTGAGATCAAACAGTTACTGCAGTACATCTGCACAAGACTCACAATGTAAAACTGCACTGCCTCATATTAGCCTCCAAAGACACAAATAACCACACCAGATACAAATAAATAAATATACACACCCTTCAGATATTAATTGTTTTTTTACGGTCTATCTCGTTTTAATTAAATATAACATGGCATCTCTCACAGTAAGTCTATGGAACATTCAAGGCCTCAGATCATCAGTCTTTGGTCTAAAATCTTTAAACAATGACTTTAAATGTTGTATCAAAGACCTTGACATCATAATCCTACAGGAAACATGGTGTAGGGCTGACATGGTCACCCACTGTCCCACAGAATATAGAGAAGTTACAGTACCATCACAAAAGATGAGTTCAACACGCCAAGGCAGATGCTCAGGGGATTAATAATCTGGTACAAATCAAATTTACACACATTTATAGACATTATTAAAAAGGGAAATACCATATTTGGCTCAAAGTCAAAGGCACCATAGTCTGTTCACAAAAGACATATTCCTCTGCGCCATTTACATCCCTCCCTCAGAGTCCCCATACTACTCTGAAGACATGTTTCCAGAGTTAGAAAAGCAGGTGAGCCATTTCCAGGCCCAGGGACATGTGCTCATCTGCGGGGACCTGAATGCTAGAACAGGCACACAACCCGACTTCATCCCCACAGGAAAAGATCAGACCCCTAATAAATTATCCTGTATTAATAATAATGATTTTTGTCCCCACAGAAACAACCATGATAATATCACCAACAAAAATGGAAAAGAACTTCTGCAGCTCTGTCAAAGCCTGGGTCTGTACATCGTCAATGGTAGGACACGAGGGGACTCCTTAGGAAGATACACATTTTGCTCACCTCTTGGGAATAGCACAGTCGATTATGTCATAACAGATTTAGACCCTTTCTCTCTCAGTGCATTCACTGTAAAACCACTAACTCCTCTATCTGATCACAGCCAAATCACTGTGTTCATTAAAAGGACAGAGAATAACACTGCACTCACACAGCTCAATAAGCTGTACAACATCAGGAGACCATACAGATGGGCCCAAAACAGCTCAGATGAGTTCCAGAAAGCAATCAGTACGGCCAAAATCCAAACACTCTTAGACACCTTTCTGGACACCACATATGCCCACAGCAAAGAAGGAGTCAATCTGGCAGTAACAAATTTAAATATGATCTTCCAAAGGACAGCTGCACAAGCCCAATTAGGACTGAAGGGTACATTCAAACCCAAACCTAAAAAAGAAGACAATTGGTTTGATAAAGACTGTCAATTAATACGAAAGGAACTTAGGAAATTATCAAATCAAAAACACAGAGATCCAAATAACACCAACATACGCCTTCTCTACTGTGAGACATTAAAGGAATATAAACGTACACTCAGAACCAAAAAGGCTCAGTACACTCTCAAGCAACTTTCACTAATCGAGGAGTCGATCAAAACAAACCAATTTTGGGACAATTGGAATAAGCTTAAAAAAAGAAAGAGAGACCCTGAAGAACTAATAATAAAAAATGGAGACATTTGGACAACACATTTCCAAACTCTCTTCCAGAGAGTAGAACCCAGTGGAAATGCTCAACAAAACCACATAAACGCAAAACTGGAGGAGCTTGAATCGGCTATTAAAGACTATCAAAACCCGTTAGACCTCTCAATTACCGAACAGGAACTTAAGGAGAAAGTTAACAAACTAAAACTAAAGAAAGCATGTGGGCCTGATGGTGTACTGAATGAAATGATCAAATTCTCAAGTTCTAAATTTCATTTGGCTATTTTGAAAGTGTTTAACCTGGTTCTGAGTGTAGGTTTCTTCCCAGAAATCTGGAATCAAGGATTAATAACTCCTATCTTTAAATCCGGAGATAAATTCGACCCCAACAATTACAGAGGCATCTGTGTAAACAGTAATCTGGGGAAGTTAATGTGTAGCATTCTAAATTCTAGATTTCTAAACTTCCTTACTAAACACAATGTCCTGAGTAGAAGTCAAATTGGATTCCTTCCAAATTACCGCACAACAGATCATATCTATACCCTACACACACTAATTGATAAATACGTGATCCAAAATAAAAGTAAAGTTTTTGCATGCTTTATAGACTTTAAAAAGGCTTTCGATTCAATCTGGCACCAAGGTTTATTTTACAAAATTATAGAAAGTGGTATAGGGGTAAAACATATGATCTCATAAAGTCAATGTACACAGGAAATAGGTGCGGAATAAAAATTGGCCATAAACAAACAAATTTCATCTCTCAGGATCGTGGAGTGAGACAGGGCTGCTGTCTAAGCCCAACACTTTTTAATATATATATTAATGAATTGGCCAAAATACTAGAAGAATCGGCAGCTCCTGGACTCACTCTGCATGACTCGGAAATTAAATTCCTGCTCTACGCAGACGACCTAGTTCTGCTGTCCCCAACTGCAAATGGTCTCCAGCAGAACCTGGACCTGCTGGAGCAGTACTGCCAGAACTGGGCCCTGGCAGTGAACCAAAAAAAGACTAATGTCATGATATTCCAGAAAGGATCCAGATCTCAGGGATCAAATCATGCATTCACTTTAGGTATCAACAATATTGAATACTCAAACAATTACAATTATTTAGGGATTAAAATAAGTTCTTCTGGACATTTTAACTTGGCAGTGAATGAACTAAGAGGAAAAGCACGCAGGGCTTTTTATGCCATAAAACAACATATACCGGTAGAAATTCCAATCAAAATTTGGCTCAAGATATTCGAATCTGTAATTGAACCAATTGCCCTGTATGGCTGTGAGGTGTGGGGGCCGCTCACCAATCAGGATCTCAGCAAATGGGATAAACATCCAATTGAGACCCTGCATGCAGAGTTCTGTAAAACTATTCTAAAAGTGCACAGGGGCACCACTAACAATGCATGCAGGGCAGAATTAGGCAGATATCCTTTACTAATAAATATACAAAAAGGGCAATCAAATTCTGGTCACATCTACAACACAGCGACCCCCTCTCATATCATTCTAAAGCCCTGCAGTACCAAGAGTTGAGCAAAGGAAACAGTCCCCTCACTCAGCTGGTCCTGACACACAGTTCAGCACTAACACATACTGACACTACACTAACACACACTAACAGTACACTTACCCATTGTTACTCCCAGGACCAGAGTGCAATAACAACAAAACCAATCAGAACCACCCAAATCACAAAACAACTCAAACAAAATTATTTAACTTACTGGGACACTCAATCAAAAGCACAAAGTAAAATGGAATGTTATTTGGCCCTAAATCGACAGTACAGCATGGCAGAATACCTAAGCACGCTGACTGATCCAAAACTGAGGTCCACACTGACGAAGTACAGACTCAGCGCCCATCACCTGGCCATAGAAACGGGCAGACACCAACAGTGTTGGCTTCCCAAAGAGCAGAGACTCTGCCAGCAGTGCCAAGACAATAAGGTCGAGACAGAGCTGCACTTCCTGACTGAATGCACCAAATACAACCATATTAGATCTAGATTCTATAGCAAAATTAGTAAAATATTCCCTGAATTCCAAAGTCTCCCTGAAAAAGAGAAGCTGCCGTATGTTCTTGGTGAACATGGAGAGATCAGCACACCCTAGCAGGGCTGTATGTTCCTCCTGTCACACTTTGAGGGACAGTGGGTGAAAATGCTAGATACCAGTTTTTCTAAAAATCGTTGTTGGTTATTGTTATTGTTGTTATTGTCATTAATTACATTATTGTTGTTGCTCTAATTGTTGTTGCTCTAATTGTTGTTGTTGCTCTGATCTTTACCCCTACTATTATTATTATACTAATGTTATTATTATGATTACTATTAATACTCTTACTACTATTATTATCATAAATATTATTATAGATATCAATTATGGAAGCAGTGGTGGGTAATGTAATTGTAATAACAGTCATTATTTTACTTGATTTTTTATTCTACTTTACTATGTTTATTATATCTTACCATTGTATGTATCCTATGCTTTGGCAATACAAATGTACATATTTGTCATGCCAATAAAGCACCATTGAATTGAATTGAATTGAATTGAGAGAGAGAGTGAGTGAGGGGGAGCGAGAGGGAGTGAGAGTGAGTGAAGGAGAGAGAGTGAGTGAGAGTGGGAGAGAGAGAGAGAGAGTGAGTGAATGAGGGAGGGAGAGAGAGACAGAGTAAGTGAGAGTGGGATTAAGTACAACTTAAAATCACCCTAAACAAACTTGTACTCCTCTCATCTACCCTTTTCTGTTCATATCCCATCTCTCTCTCTCTCTCCGTCTCTCTCACTCTGTCTCTCTCTCGCCCCCCAACCCCCCTCCCTTTCCAATGTGCGCGAGTGTATGTGCATGTGTGTTCGTGTGTGTGTGTGTACTGACAGGGTGGAGGAGCTAACCTGACGTTGACACACCACCTACAGAAGTCGGTCTTCACCCAGTCGGGGATGTTAATCTTCACTGTCAGGATCTTCAGATTCTCCCCTCGGTTAATGGCCAGTGTCTGTAACAAGAAGGTGACCTGTAGAGACGCCCCACACAAGGCCTGACAGGTAGCTCCCCGCCTGCATCCTGCTCAAACAAGCCCACGAGGGCCCCGGAGTGCCCTGCAGGAGGAGCAACCTGTCTCGCTCCATTTCTCCTCCAGCTGCTGGCGTGAGGGAAAGTGACACATGCTGTTAAGTTTTAAGTGTCTGACCTTTTCAGAGGAAAACCTTTGGTAAGCAGGAAAAAAAGCAAAGAATCTTCAATCTGGACCTGAAGCAGAAGAGCAAAGCTGACAAACGCCACCACACACACACACACACACACACACACACACACACACACACACACACACACACACACACACACCACACACACACACACACACACACACACACACACACACACACACAGCGAGAAGGCGACACACCCTTCACGTTACAAAACAGCCAATGGCCTCTGGTGCCTGATCAGTGTGTGAATTAATGCACACAGAAAAATGATGAAAATCGGATTTCTGTATTTTGGCATTTCATCACCGCGAGCCGTAGCCGTTTTGTCATGTGATGTTCGTCACATTTCAAGTTTCGCACAAAGACATCAAAGTTTTCTCTCAAGCTGCTCCTCACGAGCAGAACACACACTGAGCAGCAATGTTTATATTCATTCTGCTCTAAAAATCAGGACACATCTCATCGCTAAAACATCTCATCACTGAACTCAGGTGTTTCATTCAGTCCTTGCTGTTCTAAAGAGCTCACTGAATCCAAGCAAGGCACTGCAATAGGGTGTGACCACTGCAACAACTCCACTGTGAGTGGTATTATTCAGAAGTGCCGTCCAGAGCCTGCAGCCCCCCGGCCATTAAGTGGCAGACCACAAAGTTATGGAGCAGAATCACAGACTGCTGAGGCATCCCAGCTCGTACGAGTGCACGTGGACCCATGTTCTCTTCAGGGCTTCCCACAGCCGCAAAACACACACACGTTCTCCCCACCGTGAGGCGTGAACACAGCCTTTCACGGCGGACCGGACACACACTGCTGAGGTTATGGATCCTCGTCCCACGTTAAACGCAAACGTTCAGTGCCCAGTGTAAAAGAATCTCAGCATGTCCATTCAGTCCAATTGAGTAACAGGAAAGACAGAGTTACTACACCACATTAAGAGGAGGTGAAATCGTTTTAACTTTAAGATCTCTGGGGTATTTTACAAGATAAAGAAGAGAATATTACACATTTCTCTGCAAGACTAAAACAGTTTAAAACTTCATGCAGATTCAGATTGATATCCTTTGCGTAAAACACTAAATGCAGTGTGCAGACAGACGGACCACAGTATGGAATTTTAGTGCAGTTGAGCAGGAAAAAAAGGTTGAATATTCAGCATATCATGTTCTTTAATAATAATGAAATTATAATTGGAAAAGTATGAGGAATGTAAGCAACAGAAATGAATATTATTCTAAAGGCTGGGGGATTCTGATTCAATATTTACTTTTCAAATAGGTTAAAGGAACGGACATGCAGAGCAGGACGGGCTGGGGACGCACCGAGGGAGGGCTGTAGGGGGACGGCTGTGCTCTTTACACGTTCTCACACACACAGAATTAAACACACAACATTGGCCTTCAAATACAGCAACAACCACAGTCAATGCCAAATAAATAGGACTGTGTTTTATACAAAGGGAATCTGAGAAAAATATATAATAGATTGCATCTATTTATCTGGCAAAGTGGCTCAATAGTTTAATCAGCAAGAAATGTAATAAAATGTAATTTATAGATCCGCTTCCACAGAGTGACCTGCACGTGGATCTGGTGATATTATCTGACAGAATGGTTGTGGAAAAAACGCGAAAACAGGAAATGAAAACAAAACTGTGGGAAGATGGAACAGGAAACACAAGCAGGTATATTCATGCATTCATCTCTTAATGATGGTATCCGATAAGTATTGCACCGCTAATCCAATTAGAGCTGCCTACACAAAATCAAAGCCAGAAAATCAAACCCAAGGGCAGAGAGACAGTAGCCGAGTGTTGGGCAGAGAGACCGTAGCCGAGTGTTGGGCAGAGAGACCGTAGCAGAGTGTTGGGCAGAGAGACCGTAGCAGAGTGTTGGGCAGAGAGACCGTAGCAGAGTGTTGGGCAGAGAGACCGTAGCCGAGTGTTGGGCAGAGAGACCGTAGCCGAGTGTTGGGCAGAGAGACAGTAGCAGAGTGTTGGGCAGAGAGACAGTAGCAGAGTGTTGGGCAGAGAGACCGTAGCCGAGTGTTGGGCAGAGAGACAGTAGCAGAGTGTTGGGCAGAGAGACCGTAGCAGTGTTGGGCAGAGAGACAGTAGCCGAGTGTTGGGCAGAGAGACCGTAGCCGAGTGTTGGGCAGAGAGACCGTAGCCGAGTGTTGGGCAGAGAGAGTAGCCGAGTGTTGGGCAGAGAGAGTGTTGGGCAGAGACCGTAGCCGAGTGTTGGGCAGAGAGACCGTAGCCGAGTGTTGGGCAGAGAGAGTAGCCGAGTGTTGGGCAGAGAGACAGTAGCAGAGTGTTGGGCAGAGAGACAGTAGCCGAGTGTTGGGCAGAGACAGTAGCGAGTGTTGGGCAGAGAGACAGTAGCAGAGTGTTGGGCAGAGAGACAGTAGCAGAGTGTTGGGCAGAGACAGAGAGTGTTGGGCAGACAGTAGTGTTGGGCAGAGACAGTAGCCAGTGTTGTGTTGGGCAGAGAGACAGTAGCAGAGTGTTGGGCAGAGAGACAGTAGCAGAGTGTTGGGCAGAGAGACAGTAGCAGAGTGTTGGGCAGAGACAGTAGCCGAGTGTTGGGCAGAGACAGTAGCCGAGTGTTGGGCAGAGAGACAGTAGCAGAGTGTTGGGCAGAGAGACAGTAGCAGAGTGTTGGGCAGAGAGACAGTAGCAGAGTGTTGGGCAGAGAGACAGTAGCAGAGTGTTGGGCAGAGAGACAGTAGCCGAGTGTTGGGCAGAGACAGTAGCCGAGTGTTGGGCAGAGACAGACAGTAGACAGTAGCAGAGTGTTGGGCAGAGACAGACAGTTAGAGAGACAGTAGCCGAGTGTTGGGCAGAGAGACAGTAGCAGAGTGTTGGGCAGAGAGACAGTAGCAGAGTGTTGGGCAGAGAGACAGTAGAGTGTTGGGCAGAGACAGTAGCAGAGTGTTGGGCAGAGAGACAGTAGCAGAGTGTTGGGCAGAGAGACAGTAGCAGAGTGTTGGGCAGAGAGACAGTAGCAGAGTGTTGGGCAGAGAGACAGTAGCAGAGTGTTGGGCAGAGAGACAGTAGCAGAGTGTTGGGCAGAGAGACAGTAGCCGAGTGTTGGGCAGAGACAGTAGCCGAGTGTTGGGCAGAGAGACAGTAGCCGAGTGTTGGGCAGAGAGACAGTAGCAGAGTGTTGGGCAGAGAGACAGTAGCAGAGTGTTGGAGTGTTGGGCAGAGAGACAGTAGCCGAGTGTTGGGCAGAGACAGTAGCCGAGTGTTGGGCAGAGAGACAGTAGCCGAGTGTTGGGCAGAGAGACAGTAGCCGAGTGTTGGGCAGAGAGACAGTAGCCGAGTGTTGGGCAGAGAGACAGTAGCCGAGTGTTGGGCAGAGAGACAGTAGCAGAGTGTTGGGCAGAGAGACAGTAGCCGAGTGTTGGGCAGAGAGACAGTAGCCGAGTGTTGGGCAGAGAGACAACTGCAGCGTGCTGATGTGCCAAATTAAAGGAGCGCTGTGAGAGATGTGATTGGCTCTCTGCAGAAGTCAGCTGACCTCCTTTAACATCTGCACTACTTCACCACAGGCTGCATGTTCCAGATTTGGGCTCTAAAACTCTTACAGACGAATGTCTGAGAAACAGAAGACAGGGAGCAGCTCTCTGTACTAAAGGAGGAAAAAGCCATGCGACGCTTCAACAGAAGGGTGTGCTGAAGAAGAAAAGTACCTTGGTTACCCTTTCATCTAAAATCTGGATATTAAAGATTTTCTGATTTTAACATTTCCATAAAAAAGATACATAACCACAGAAATCTATAAAATGATTTGTAGTAGTAACTAAATTTTATTTCAGATTTTCTATATACATATACATTTCTATATATATATTTCATATACATTTTGTTAAGATTATATGCATTCGTATAATCACATATTTTATATTTGTATATTTTTTATATTTGACAGTCACACTTCAGACCGTTGCTCAGTCTGATGGTACCTAAACTCATCTGGTGTGTTTTATATAAAAACACTTAATTGAGAATGACTGACACACGCACACGCGCACGCACACACACACACACACACACACAAACACAAGCAGATCAAATCAACCCTGACATTCCACATCGCCAAATTACCAATGGCAGCCATGTTGCACGCCTCAGAGGAGACGAGACCTCCACCCCCCATTCCCTCCCTCACCGACTCATCCACCCACCCACCCACCCTCTCCACCTCCCGTCTCAGATCCCAAGAGCATCTGTCACCAGGGAGGAATGTCTGTCAATCTTGTGCCCTAATCCAATCTCACGTGGATGGGGACACGTCACATATGTTAGGAAGGGGAGAGAGGGGGGCAGACCTGAGGGGTGGAGGAAGGGTGGAGAGGATGGAGGGATGACAGAGCCACTGTGACATGCAGCCGTGAAGCAGCTCTGAGTAACCAGGGGTGCCTGCAGTGCGGGGAGGCCCCTGTGCTGAAGGTTCATGAAGCCCCACTGACAGGAGCACCTCAGGGGGGAGAGGGGCACTCAGGGCCCAGGGAGAGGCAGGACTGATACTGCCTGGGGCAAGCTGGGCAAATCTGTGTGTGTGTGTGTGTGTAGCTCGCACTAACACCACTTCTCCACTGCCTGCCAGAGAAAGATGGTCAGAAAGGCAGAACAGGGAGCTGAGCCGAAGTTCCAGGTCGAAGTCTTTAATGAGCAGGAGCTCTGAAGGAGCTGGGGAGTCTGGGGTAGTACAGTTTAATGACCCATCGTCAGTAGGAGCACCGAATCATCATCTGAATCATTACCTCCACAACAACAAGCGAAAGGGGCCCTGTGTGCTACTGTTCTAATACACCTCGCATTAGACGTAAAGCATCAGCGGTTTGAGCCTCTCACGTTAGAGACATTTTGCCCAAGCAAATGCCCTTTTTGTCGGAGGTGATGCTGATGATGCAGCAGACGGGGCCGCACGCATACCTGGTGATGCTGGATCCGCTGGACACTGCAGGAGAAGTCGTGGTACAGGCTGAACTTGGAGATGTCTTTGGTGTTGGTCTTCTGACCGTCCTGCTGCTGCTCTTTAAGAGCCGTTTTAGACAACGCAGACTGGAACCTCACATCACTCCTGTCGCACCTGTCAGGGGGACAGACACGGTTTTCTAGGAACATCATTTGTCTGCACTGCTCTGGGCCACTCCTACTGGGCCACTCCTACTGGGCCACTCCTACTGGGCCACTCCTACTGTCACATGGCATTAGCGCGAGCGGATCAGGAACAGCAGGGTTCCTTTAGTTGTAACGCACATCGATGACACTACTTTGTTTAGAGTGGTGATTGGACTGCAAAGCATCAGAAGGGAGAAGCCTGTCTTACACTGATCGGATGTAGGCCAGCGTCTCAGCATCTTTAGCGATCATGTCAGCTAGGATCTGCTCCACACCAGTGGCTACCTCCTCAATAGTGGACAGCCCTGTGAATCCCACAACACACACACACACTTTTCTCATCACACTCCCTTTCTCTTTCTTTTTTCACTAGAAGAACGGTCATAATTTGAGAGATATGACTAGAAGATATCAGCACAACTGCATTTTTCCCAGTAGGTGCAACATCACATTTAGTGAGTGAGTGACTACACTCTTCAGCTCATGCTCAAGACAAATGTAACAAATGTATTGCATGCTAATGTATGCTGCCCTCTTGTGACCAAATCTCAATAAATCTGCCCATTTAAGTGGAGTTCAAGCTAAATTAAACCCCGTTAATATATCTGGACAGAAAGGATGAGCACTGGACACTGAAAGGGATGTTACTGAAGCCATATAGCATATATAGGCAAAAGCAATTACACCTGTACACAGTGTAACTGTGCCTTGTTTATAAGGAATACACCCTTAATTGCTCTGTCACTTAAAATCCTTGCTGACAGAACTCTCTTAAATTGAAATGCAGCATAAAAATACTATGATGTCCATGCTATGAGATAACAACAAGCTTAAAATCGGTCTGTAAAGCAGAAAGCTACCCAATTAATCTGCTATATATCCTCCAACACTCAAGTCGGGGTCAGTGATCAGAGGGTGAAAATGGCTGGGCCGTTGGTGGGCGTGGCCAAATGGCTGGGACCTCGGTGGGCGTGGCCAAATGGCTGGGACCTCGGTGGGCGTGGCCAACTGGCTGGGACCTCGGTGGGCGTGTTTCCTGAGTGAAGCGTACCCTGAGTGTTGGGCTTTATCCATGAGTGAAGCTCCAGTGTGCCAGGAGACTGTAGCAGAGCCAGAGCAGCAGGTTCCAGCCCGAGCTGCTTCGCACGCCGCGCCTTCGACAGCTTACTGCCCTTCTTATAGGGCGCGTACTAGAGACAGCACAAGTGCTACTGTCATTATACTGCTAGAGTGGACATGTCATCAAAACTCATTCAAGGATTAGAAACATTTCACAATGAAACAGATCAATAAACCTGAATACAGGTGAGTGAGGTAAGCAATGTATTGTATCCTGACCACGTGGTCCAGTTCGTCAGCGCTCCTGGAGTTCTTCAGAACCTGCTCCAGCTCAGAGGTCAGAACCCCCTCCTTCTTTAGTGTTTGGATAATGGACTGAGTCTTCTTTGCCACTGAGCTAACACACACACACACACACACACACACACACACACACATCTGTCTTGCATAACCCAGTCTCCACTGCCATCTACTGCTTTACTCCAGCATTATACTGCAATATTTAATATTTAATTGGTAAAAGCCCAATTCCTCTGCCAGTATTGGGCCATTGGGATCATTCAAATGTAAACAGCCATTTGATTTCTGGCAGTTTAAATGACATGAAACGCCTGATTTATAATGAGCCATTTGGCTATTCTAAACGCGGAGGGCAAGAGGGAAACCGCTCGTCCTTTTCTCGCCCTCAGCTCACTCACCAAAGCTCCTCCAGCGCCAGCTGAACCTCCCTCACGGCGTCTGCGTCCATGTGATTGATCAGCTCCTTCCTGTATCGCACTATGAAGGGGACGGTGTTCTCCTCCTGCAGGAGCTGGGCTATATTCTCACACACCCACTGCTCTACAAGCGTCTTCTCAGCCAGCACCTGAGTCACAGGTCAAGCGCACACACAGCTTTCAGAAATACTACACACAAGTCACGTTTGGGATGTTTAAAGTCCAGAAACATATAAAGTTTTGTAATGCACAATTATAATGGGTTATACCTATAATTAATTATAGGTATACCTATTATTAATAAACCTCCATATTCGTGTTAATTAAAGAAAGATTTTCCCGTGGTTACCCGATATTAATGAATGACAACTAACAACGAAAAGGAATAACAAAGCAAACCACAGGTCACCATGGCCAAATCGCACCTGAAGAGGGTCCCAGTTCATTTGAAGTTCTTCCCATAAAGATTTCCCAGACTTCAGCTTGACAGGTCTGCCTTGAGGTGCATTTAAGGTCTTCTGCTTTTTGTGCACTTCAAAGCTGAAGTCATCCTCTGGTTCCACTTTCTCCACCTTAAAGACCTGTTTACTGGATGACGGCTCCTCGTCCCATGTACCCCCTGCTGTGGGTGCACTGCTGCCCGTGGTAACGGACTGCCTCTGTCAGTGGAGTTATTTCTGACATTAGATGATCCCTAAGAGCTCAATTTATTAAAAGCACATACAATAGCTCTTTCAAGACTTTCAGAAAAAAAGCTTTATAAACATCTTTTTGGAACACAGATTTCATGCGTTAAATTGAGAATCTTTACAGAGTCTAAGAACATATTAGTCCTCACACGTCAAACATGGTGAGACACAGATGTTTACCTCCAAACCACCCAGAAGCTGCAGTGGTTTCCCTTGGAGTAAGAGGACATCTTTCTCCTCATCAACAGCCTCCTTCACTTTAAGGGCTCTTGGTGCTCTAGGCTTTCTTGCAGTTTTAGGTTTGGACTCTTTGGGCTTGGCTACTCGTTTAGTAACCGGTTTCTTCTCGGCTGTTTCATCCGTCTTTCCTCTCCCTCTTCCTTTCCTCGTTTCTTTCAGGTCTGGTAGCCATTCCTCCGGGTCCTCTTCGTTCCCCGACCTGCGGACATGACATTTTAGTTCCCATTTAGCTTCCTCTCAATTATCACATACACAGTTAGTATCAATTGACATCTAGTAACGTCACACCGATTTTGGTTAAACTACGGAACAGCCAGAAGTGGTCAAGTCTCATAAACTCAGATAAAATGACTTTAAGTGCTTTAGACCACACTCACGCTTCCTCCTCCGATGTCGCTTCCTTGTAAACCTTTGCTGTCCTTGTCCTGCGAATCATGTTCGCGAACTATCCGTGTTCGGCATTAAAACCCAGTGTGGTTTTCGAGCGTGTCCGCTACAGTATGATTAGGATCGTGTAATTAGGGATGAAACGTTAAGTGGTTCATCTAACCAGGCCAACGCAACACTGTCTGCGGCTTCTGGGACTTCTGTTCAAATTTAGCGCCTAAACGAAACTCCAGCCAGCTAAATGGCCGAATAACCTGCTGTTGAGAGAAGATGCTGGCTAGGATGTTGTCATCTGGCGATGCACGTCCACACGCATGATCTCAGTGCTCTGGAGAAACGTTTCGGTTTTTTATTCTTCATGTGGCTAATATGTGCCCTTCTTCTCTAGTGTGCGGCCACGTTTCTTTGAATGAACATAGAAACCGTGTCGCTCTTGGTTTTTTTTTTTCAAAATAAAAGTTTTCAACTTTTAATTTTAACATCAACAATCAGGATAGCGATTCTGGCTTAGCTGACATTTTTCGAATTATTATTATAACGGCTAGACGAAGAATTCTCAATAGATTCTATTTTTCATTCCACATGAGTACCGTTTATGCAAAAGAATAACACTACAAGAAAAGACGTGGTGGAAGACGGGGAGAGATATGTAAACACAAGTACACGACAAAAACAGGAGCTATAGCAATGAACTAGGAGGCTACAAAATAACAGAACCTAAACAATGCGCACATACACATCTAAATTCGAAAATACAACAGCAATTAAATCAGCTTACACATTAAGCTAAACTAGAGTACAGGCTAGTGCATAGGGGTGGTGCATAGCACCATGGAGGTTTTGTCTGTATTTGGGAGTTTACACAACCTTGCTCAGGTGTTCACTTGCTCAGGTGAGTCCCTCTCAAGGTGAGTCAGCCTTAAGGGTCTTAAGGGTGTAACTGTGGCTCAAGTTAAACAGCTGCGCTCACATTCCCATAAATAGCGGCTGCTCCTGGTACCACGAGACACATGGCCATTTCTGGTGATCACACACATCACCCGGGAGGTCCAGGGTGAGCCAGGGTGAGCTAGTGTAGTGTGGGTTCAGGTGCATGGCTTTTGATCGTGCCCTGTCCTAGGCTGGATGTCTAACACAAACACCACGGGTGTCCAAAGCTCGTGGCTAAAATCAGGAGAGCTGTTGTAAAACAGTGGACTCCTGAACAGTGGAGCGGCACACAAGCAGGACCACAGATGGGTAGCAGTCCCACTCATGCTGGTGTGTGCTGGTGATGATGGCCAGGTGAGTTGTGAACGTCCAGGTGAAGTGCTCCATGAGGCTACTGCTCTCTGGTGCTGGAGCAGCGTAGTCTGAGTCGTCCCAGTGCTCAGCTCAACATTATGCCAGGACAATTAGAACAGCTAATTAAATTTCTTTCAGTTTTGTTAACACAGTGTTAACATTTGTGCTTCAACAGTTTTAGGAAATATTCCATGCTGGCGTGCACGAGTGAGCAGATATGGAGGTGGAGTCCTCCTGTTGGGTGGAGGGGGTCGTATTTTTGGCCCCATCAGTGATGGGCCCTTCACCTCAGTCATGGAACATCTCCACATGGGTGTTCATTAATGGGCTTTCATATCTGACTGATCGCAGATCAGCAGTTTTAATGGCCATTTTGGCCACATAATTGATTTCATTTTTAATATTACTGTGACCTTGGCCACAGTGATTACAACTGACCTCCAAATAAGCATTATTAATGTACATTTTAAGCAAATAATCACTGATATTATGCCCAGTGTTTTAAAGGGCATAATAATCTTAATTATCAGTAATGGCCGTGTCCCCTCCATCAACAAAATAAAACTGTTTTTATCATGACAGACCCCAGATCCTTATGACTTAAGAACCCATCAAAGAACATAATCATAATTCATTAAAATCCACCTAATGTCTTTAATTTTTAGCATATGGCCTACTCATTCAAATAGTCTCTCTCATTACAACTGACCTTAGATCAGCATCAACATCCCTTTTGGGCATATAATCACATAATGTGCTCATTATGAAAGACCCCAGATCAGCATTTTCTTCCTAAATGCTGTTTAAGACATATAATTAACTTCAATGTCAAATATGTTTTTAAGACACCCTCAGCCATATAATCTGTCAGTCTAATCATGGTTGACCTCCATTTAAAAAGTCTCTTTCAGTCACAATTACATTATGTAATGATGACATGTTTAATCATTGTCATTATCAGAATGATTAAAGTTACCCTCAACCATAAAATCTCTTATTACTGGCCCATAATTTTTTTCTTTCTTCAAGCACATTAGCTGTATTACTATGACTGATCCAGGAAAAGTGTTTTTTTAAAGGGCATTTCAAACAAGTCATATAATCAGTTTCAGTTTTAAAGACCCTTTCATGAACATTTATTATGACTGATGACTGGACCCATATTTTTTTAAGTTATTTCAGTCACATAATCACAGTTCTCAGTAAGATTACAGCTCCTGTCAGTTTAATCACTCTTCTTATCACCGAATCCACTGTGTTCCCATTAATCACATTAGCTTAGCAGTTACATAGGTGGACTACATGAAGGAATGTTCAGTCATGTTAGCTAGTCGCTTTGCTGGACATTTTGATTTATGTTAACATTCTAACTTACTGGTTTTACATGTTGGATGTTCGTGATGACATTATTGGTGATGCAAATGAATGTGATTTTTAATAATCTAGCACATTGTGTGGTGCCCAGTCTTATAAAAACAGTGACTTTAGCTGCTTACATAAACTATTATTAGAACATGAGCTGTTATTAGCAAAACAACAGTGATTTATTGGCTAAATAGCCATGCGCACACACAGGGACAGACATGGTCACAGGAACCAAAATGGGCACAGTGAGGGGCAGGGGCAAGGACACGAAAGGAGACAGTGGGGACACACCCAGACACAGAGACAGAGACAGCACAAACACAGGAACACACACAGGAATAAACACACATGGTCTCCATGGACACCAAGCCGGGTCCCTGACGCCCATCTGGGGAAGCAGAAGTGCAGGCGCCACCATCAGCTCCAGTCAGAGCCCAAGGGATGTGTGCTGGCCTCTGGGGGGCGCACCGGACACAGAGGGGCGGGGACTGGCCGCAGAGGGGCGGGAACTGGCAGCAGAGGGGTGGGTACAGGCCGCAGAGGGGCGGGCACTGGCCGCAGAGGTGTGGGCACTAGCAGCAGAGGGGCAGAAACTGGCCACGCAGGGGCGGGGACTGGACGGTTCCTCCTCCTCTCCCTCCAAGAGGGGAGTGTCTGCATGTCTTGGTCCATGTCTTACTCCTCCTGGTAGGAGGGAGCTTCAACGGTGGACTCAGGGTTGTCTCCTGGAGTACCAGGGCTACGTACTCAGGTAGTACCAGGGCTACGTACTCAGGTAGTACCAGGGCTAGATTCTCAGGTAGTACCAGGGCTAGGTTCTCAGGTAGTACCAGGGCTAGGTACTCAGGTAGTACCAGGGCTAGGTTCTCAGGTTGTACCAGGTCTATGTACTCAGGTAGTACCAGGGCTAGATTCTCAGGTAGTACCAGGGCTACGTACTCAGGTAGTACCAGGGCTAGGTACTCAGGTAGTACCAGGGCTAGGTTCTCAGGTTGTACCAGGGCTAGATTCTCAGGTAGTACCAGGGCTACATACTCAGGTAGTACCAGGGGGGTTGTCATCCACCTGGATGATGAACCACCTCAGGACCAGGACCAGGGCTTGTACTCACAGGTGGAGCCTGTCTGCCTTCTTTCTCCACCTCTTCTTGCCAGAGGTGGAGGTGTATGCAGAAGCTGAGGTGCCTCGGGACATTTACATTTACATTTACATTTACGGCATTTAGCAGACGCTCTTATCCAGAGCGACTTACAAAAGTACTATGTGTTCAGTCAGAATATGCATCTCTATCTAGTATAAACAGGTTTAAGTCCAAACTACTTGAGGTCAAGCACTGCCATAAACCGTTGCTAGTGCTGATGCCTAGAAAGAAGACAACAAAATATAAGATTAGACACAGTGCAATACCTAGCAAGACTGAAATACCTACAAGACTACATGCAGTATAGTGCAATACTATAGTGTTCCTAAAGATAAAGATAATTACGCTTTATACCAATGCTTCAGTTGATTAGTGCTTAATCAAGCACTAAAGGGACGAGTTGCTGGTCTCCTTTCTGACCACCCCGTTAGAGAAGTCCCACTGGAACCCGGCTGGCTTGTCCTCCTCCACGTAGGAGAAGGTCCTCCCGAGGTGTTGGCTCTCTCAGTCTAACGTAGCAGGGACTTAGAAAAGAAGATGGGGCATCACCTCCTCCCCTTCCTTTCAGCATCCTGTTTTGGCTCATCGCTCTGTAACGATGCGAGTGAGGCAGGATGCAAAGACAACAGCCCTGTTTAACAATAGATGTCTCTTTAAACAGACACATGAATGAAGAACACACCGGACTCATTCAAGACAGTGATGAGCACCGAACATGACACAGACACGCCTTTAAACAGACACAGGTGAACAGCATACGTGTGTCACATGCAACGCTGACAAGACGAAGGACAGGTGAAACAAGTCACGTGCAGGCAAACATCTACGCACACACATCAACACACAAACACAGTCGAACATACACGCACACAAGCCCGGGGGAGGAGTTTGGGACGGAAGGTGACACACAACAGCACTGGACTTTCTGTCAGAGCCATTTTTCGGCTTCTTTATTGTTCTACTCATGAAGCTGAACTGGGAGAAGGAGGTACGACCTGCTTCTGGAGCCTTTTTACGTCAGGATCTGATTTAGCTCTTACACAATAGCCACTCGAGTCACTAATGTTAACACACAGATACACATGCAGCTGAATTGTCTGCAGGCACAGTCAAGGACTACTGGCAACTGGGGCCTCATTTTTGTGAATCTTTCACTCCCTTGTTACGTGTTTAATGGCAGCAGTGTCCCACCAGCACCAGGGAGGTTCTGTGGGGTTCACTGTGTTCTGGTACAACACTCTGATAATCACTCATACTGATAATACTGATGAATAGATTCAATGTGTTCTTACACACTGAGAAATATGTGGGGTCTCTGTCATGGTGTATGACACTAAGACTCTGAAAAGACTGAAAATGTTTCGATACAGTATTAGAAGTGGTATATGCAGAAATACTAAAACAACTATTTCATAACAGGAATATTAAACATTTATTCAATCACTCTTTTTATTTCAGATTGTTGCATAAAACTGACCAAAGACATCAAATCATAATCTGTTTTCCATTATTATTCCATTAACACTTATTATAAGGTGAAGGTGGAGAAAGTTCTTTATCGGATTTGAGTAAGATTTAAACGTACATACAAGTGATGTTACGCACTAACCATTCAGGGCCACTAGATGTCATGCAAACTTAGAGACCCATAAATAATAACTTAGAACACAGAATTCTGAATTTAAATTTTACACAGTTATCTTGTAATCTAAATTTTGAAGGTAAGAAAACACTGTCATGAACTATGAATGCCCCAAAGGACTGCAGTACCCTTATAGGCCTTGATTCACTAGATTGCCATCCACTGTATATTCACATGCAGGTTAGGGCAGGTTAGACCTGAGACCAGCTCTGATTATGCAAAGGGAAAAATGAACTGAAGTTGAACTGGCCTGAGACTCCTGTATTTTCTAACAGAAGATCAAACAGAAGTTTATTACATTATTTACGTAACAAAATTCCTATTCATTCCACCTTTGTGAAACTGCACCATAAGCTAATAACCTTGGTAACCACCCTGATCAGTGATATACATTGTTCAGTATTACACCCCAAAATAGTTAAGTTGGGCGTCCTAAGCATAAATTATGTTGTAGCTGAGAGACTTGTGGAGTTTACTAATGTGACTAAGTGCACCCGAGACAACTGAAACTGTCACTGTATATTCATTCTCAAACATTAGCGTTAATCACCTGCTAATGGTTTTAAAAATGTGGGGCTTTGAGTGCTGCCTCAGATTACCTGCCCTTCAGCTGTTCACGTTAAAGAAGACAACAGCTTATGAACAGAGACATAAAGATACTGAGTCATGATTATTTTCTCACCCATTTAGACAGAATGATGTCAGCTCATTTATCTCTGTCTCATTATTGCCCTGTTCGTTATTGCCCCGTTCGTTATTGCCCCGTTCGTTGTTGCCCCGTTCGTTGTTGCCCCGTTCGTTATTGCCCTGTTAGTTATTGCCCTGTTAGTTATTGCCCTGTTCGTTGTTGCCCTGTTCGTTGTTGCCCTGTTCGTTATTGCCCTGTTTGTTACTGCCCTGTTTGTTACTGCCCTGTTTGTTACTGCCCTCTTCGTTATTGCCCTCTTCGTTATTGCCAGTGTAACCCTTGGCAGACATGCTCCATCTTAGTGTCTGTAGCCTGTTTGGATAGTGATAGAACCTCAAACTGTCTGTCATATTTGGCCTCAACACTGCAGACAGGAGGCACAGTGAGTAGGTGGGGGTCATACAGCCTCTTTGTGTTGCTTCCAGAGAGAACAATTAGTGGATACACAATTATGCTTCCAACATATTTTGTTAAGTTCTGCATCAAGAACAGAGACTGAGAAGGGAAGAGTGATAGCAAACCAGGCTGAACTCCCCCAATTAAACAGCTCCAAAAATAACAGTGGACAACCATGCTTGACTGTAAACCTTGAATGACCTGCTGAATGCATATTATTGATAAGCCTTTTGCTATTTTATGTCTATAAAAGATTTTGTTGCTTGCACTGAAAGCCTTGGAAAGAATCCACGTTTGTAAAGGAAGCTGAGGGATACTGTATGCCCCAGTTATGGAGATCGCTACAGGGGTTAAAATTAATTAAAACTCAAACACTCCAGCGGCACCATGGCCCTCGATGACATCATTAAATCACGATTGGATTACTGATGCTCTGCTTGATCAGAATTGGAGAATTCTCAGCGGGTACACAGGTTCTCATTCAGACCAGGGACAGGCTGGCTTACACCCTGGTGTTATTCAGGACACTGTGCTCTCCAGAACAGGGACACTGAGGCCTGTAGAGAAGAGAGGAGGCATAAGGAGCCCATGAAACTCGTGAGACACAGTGGAGACAAACATAAGGAGCCCATGAAACTCGTGAGACGTAGTGGAGACACATAAGGTGCACATGTGAACACACAACAGGTTCTGACAGTCCTGTAGTCAGGAGCATAACAATCTATTAACCACAGACACTGGCAAAAATCTTCTGCTAGATTTCAGAATATTGAAACACTAAAGAAACATTTCAAGTAGAAACTTGAATGAAAGTCTCTGAGTTCATTAAATGACAAAACATGCTAAGTGGAAGTGAGGAGCTAATATTAGCTGTAGAACAGAGGTATTGAACTCCAAATGTGAATCCAAGTTTGGTCCAGGATTTTGCGATCATTGGTAGTTAATCAATAAATCTAAAGTATTGTAACTGATTAATGTTACCTTATCTGTACACCTGATATCTAGGTATCTAGGGTGGGAAATCTGAGTGATGTGATTTAAATAATAATAAAATCTTAATAATCTTAATAATAAAACTAAAATAACAAATGCAAGTTATGCATAGATTATTTATGCAAAGAGTTTAGCACAGCTATATAGTATTAATAATAAACATTGTCAGAACAGGTGATAAATATGGAGCTTCCAGGGACTAAAACAATTATCCGAGTTCTAAATACACATAAAGGTCGACACATACTGATGACACAGGAACTTTGGGATGGTAATGGTACTCTGCAAAATCTGAAGTCATTATATTAAGTAACAAATGAAATGGGGGAGTTCAAGGGCCTGCTTATCAACATCGTTACCAATTAGATAAGCTTAGATAAAGCTTACAAAGCTTAGTAATGTAGTTAAAGCGTACTAAGCTTAGTAATGTAGTTAAAGCGTACTAAGCTTAGTAATGTAGTTAAAGCCACAGCAGAAACACTGCTGGGTGCATTATGTAATGTTTGTGCTCTGACAAGCCCAGTCAACAGAATTTTTTGGGGCATGAGAAACTGCAGTTTGAGTGATACGGTTCTAAAATGTTTTTGTTTCTACACGCTGGGAGAGAAAGAGAGAGAGAGAGACTGAGAACAATCCACATTCATAATTCACCTGTATAGTTACTTAGTTACGTATGTTTTTGTTATTAAAGTGCATGTTTAAGCCTCATTGGGTTTATTCTGAAAATCGTTCATTTGAGGTTATTTATGTGCATTATAACTGATATAATGTTGTTGGCTGATATAAACTGCACCATAGAGTGGGTGCATGTATGTGCGTGTGAGAATGAGAAATATTCCCCTTGTTCTTCTATTACCAGCTGCTTCTTTTGTGTAACTGTGTGATACAACTGTTAAGCCTCTGTTTGGAGCCTGGAGCTGAAAGGAAGTGGCCAGGTCTGAACAGGAAGTCCCTCCCATTCCCCCACAAACGCTGTGTTTTCTTGTTCCCTGTGAGAATCAGAAATCTCTGAATCAGCCGATCCAAAAATGAAATCTTTGTAGTTGGGGAAAGAATGGAAGTCTGCCTTTCGTTTGCTGTCTAGTCCTCTGACTACGGGAAGGAAGAGGCCCACAAACACTGGCAGGGAGGAGGGGTGGAGGGGTGTCATGGTGGAGACGCGCTCCTGTACCCTGGAGGAGGGAAGCGCTTGGTCTTGTAGCCGCACTCTCCAAACAGTAGCATCACTAATCCTGCCAGCTGAAAAAATACCCTGGGGAAAACTCGCAGGAAGAGAAGCTTCTTGTTGTTAAACTGTTACGCTTATTTTCAATAATTCCTCTCGCAGTGTTTCCCTCTACAGCCCCTGTTTGGATCCAGGATAAATACGATTTATGCACAGGCTTGTTCTCCCACTGCCCTGGGGTAGAACCTTCACCCAGAGCCTGAACAGACCATCAAACATGGGAGGAGAGAGGGAGAGAGGGAGAGAGAGAGAGAGGGGGGGGAGAGGGAGAGAGAGGGGGGGAGAGGGAGAGAGAGAGAGAGAGGGAGCAAGAGAAAGAGAGAGAGAGCGAGAGAGATGGAGAGAAAGAGAGAGAGAGAGATTTTGTTGCTTCAATGAATCTTTATCTGGTAATTAATAATTACATTTTACACCGAGGAATCAGACAAATTAGTGTGGAATTTAAAATGTTATCATTTTGTTAACCTTTTGTCATTGGTGGACAATGCACTGATATAAATGCATCAGACTGGATGTTTGAAGTGTCATTTCATGTCATTTGACGCAGCTCCAGTGTAATACCTGTGTAAACAAAACAATAAAAGCTGCTGGATATTATCTCAGTGTGTGTGTGTGTGTGTGTGTGTTGAATATTTGGAGGGGATATGCGTCACACTTCAAAACAGAAAGAACAGGGACAATAACAAAAAGGGGAGGTTTGACTAGGCCAAAGTCCAAAAAACATCACAGTAATGAGGGACTCGACTGACAACATGAGGAAAATGTCTGGTGCTTGCGTGCTTAGCAGAGTCCATCCCTCTCACAGGTTAGGTAAGGACACGGTCCTCACTGATCCATCCTATCGGCTGACAGACGCCCATATGTAAATCATTATACAGTACTGGCATTAAAGGATCAGAGCCTAACCTGATCCCTGTGCTCCCGTCTCCCACGCTTGGTGGAGGCTGTGGCGTGGCCAAGCAAACACGAGAAACATGGCTGAAACTAGAACAAACAGGCGCTAAGATAAACAATATCAAACAGGTATTGAATAAAACGACAGGCTAATGATATAAGCTAAAGCTGTGGTAACACACAGCGGCTTGGAAACATGGGACTAAGTACAATAACCAGCAATATATAAACACGGGGTATATATAAACACGGGGTATATATAAACACAGGGTATATATAAACACAGGGTATAGGATAAACAGAGGGTATATATAAACACGGGGTATAGGATAAACACGGGTATATATAAACACAGGGTATATATAAACACGGGGTATATATAAACACAGGGTATATATAAACACGGGGTATATATAAACACAGGGTATATATAAACACAGGGTATAGGATAAACACGGGGTATATATAAACACAGGGTATATATAAACACAGGGTATAGGATAAACACGGGGTATATATAAACACAGGGTATAGGATAAACACGGGGTATATATAAACACAGGGTATAGGATAAACACGGGGTATATATAAACACAGGGTATATATAAACACATGGTATATATAAACACGGGGTATATATATAAATACATGATTGACAGGTTGATTTATCTAGATTAATTGGATCTCCAACCTCCACTGAGAAAACTGCTCAGCCCAATTTTGCAGTTCCAGGTTTAATTTTGTCCTATGCAGTCTTGGTGTCAGTCTGGACTCTGTAGCTGTCATTTGAAGTCTAAGACTAAGGCATCTCAAAAACATTGCTACACCTACACGCTGTAACATTGCTACACCTACACGCTGTAACATTGCTACACCTACACGCTGTAACATTGCTACACCTACACGCTGTAACATTGATACACCTACACGCTGTAACATTGCTACACCTACACGCTGTAACATTGCTACACCTACACGCTGTAACATTGCTACACCTACACGCTGTAACATTGCTACACCTACACGCTGTAACATTGCTACACCTACACGCTGTAACATTGCTACACCTACACGCTGTAACATTGCTACACCTACACGCTGTAACATTGCTACACCTACACGCTGTAACATTGCTACACCTACACGCTGTAACATTGCTACACCTACACGCTGTAACGTTGCTACACCTACACGCTGTAACATTGCTACACCTACACTGTAACATTGCTACACCTACACGCTGTAACATTGCTACACCCACGCTGTAACATTGCTACACCTACACGCTGTAACATTGCTACACCTACACGCTGTAACATTGCTACACCTACACGCTGTAACATTGCTACACCTACACGCTGTAACATTGCTACACCTACACGCTGTAACATTGCTACACCTACACGCTGTAACATTGCTACACCTACACGCTGTAACATTGCTACACCTACACGCTGTAACATTGCTACACCTACACGCTGTAACATTGCTACACCTACACGCTGTAACATTGCTACACCTACACGCTGTAACGTTGCTACACCTACACGCTGTAACATTGATACACCTACACGCTGTAACATTGATACACCTACACGCTGTAACATTGACCTACACGCTGTAACACCTACACCTACACGCTGTAACATTGATACACCTACACGCTGTAACGTTGCTACACCTACACGCTGTAACATTGATACACCTACACGCTGTAACGTTGCTACACCTACACGCACCCACACGCTGTAACATTGATACACCTACACGCTGTAACGCTACACCTACACGCTGTAACATTGATACACCTACACGCTGTAACGTTGCTACACCTACACGCTGTAACATTGCTACACCTACACGCTGTAACATTGCTACACCTACACGCTGTAACATTGCTACACCTACACGCTGTAACATTGATACACCTACGTTGTAACATTGCTACACCTACACGCTGTAACATTGATACACCTACACGCTGTAACATTGATACACCTACACGCTGTAACGTTGCTACACCTACACGCTGTAACATTGCTACACCTACACGCTGTAACGTTGCTACACCTACACGCTGTAACATTGCTACACCTACACGCATTGTAACTGTAACATTGCTACACCTACACGCTGTAACATTGCTACACCTACTGTAACATTGCTACACCTACACGCTGTAACATTGCTACACCTACACGCTGTAACATTGCTACACCTACACGCTGTAACATTGCTACACCTACACGCTGTAACGTTGCTACACCTACACGCTGTAACATTAACATTACACCTACACGCTGTAACATTGCTACACCTACACGCTGTAACATTCCTACACCTACACGCTGTAACTTTGCTACACCTACACGCTGTAACATTGCTACACCTACACGCTGTAACATTGCTACACCTACACGCTGTAACATTGATACACCTACACGCTGTAACATTGCTACACCTACACGCTGTAACATTGCTACACCTACACGCTGTAACGTTGCTACACCACGCTGTAACATTGCTACACCTACACGCTGTAACATTGCTACACCTACACGCTGTAACATTGATACACCTACACGCTGTAACATTGCTACACCTACACGCTGTAACATTGATACACCTACACGCTGTAACGTTGCTACACCTACGCTGTAACGTTGCTACACCTACACGCTGTAACTGTAACATTGCTACACCTACACGCTGTAACATTGCTACACCTACACGCTGTAACATTGCTACACCTATACGCTGTAACATTGCTACACCTACACGCTGCTGTAACATTGATACACCTACACGCTGTAACATTGCTACACCTACACGCTGTAACATTGCTACACCATACACGCATTGTAACTGTAACGTTGCTACACCTATACGCTGTAACGTTGCTACACCTACACGCTGTAACATTGCTACACCTACACGCTGTAACGTTGCTACACCTACACGCTGTAACATTGTTGCTACACCTACACACGCTGTAACATTGCTACACCTACACGCTGTAACATTGCTACACCTACACGCTGTAACATTGCTACACCTACACGCTGTAACATTGCTACACCTACTGTAACATTGCTACTGTAACATTGCTACACCTACACGCTGTAACATTGCTACACCTACACGCTGTAACATTGCTACACCTACACGCTGTAACATTGATACACCTACACGTTGCTACACTACACGCTGTAACATTGATACACCTACACGCTGTAACATTGCTACGTTGCTACACCTACACGCTGTAACATTGCTACACCTACACGCTGTAACATTGCTACACCTACACGCTGTAACATTGATACACCTACACGCTGTAACATTGCTACACCTACACGCTGTAACATTGCTACACCTACACGCTGTAACATTGCTACACCTACACGCTGTAACATTGCTACACCTACGCGCTGTAACGTTGCTACACCTACACGCTGTAACATTGCTACACCTACACGCTGTAACATTGCTACACCTACACGCTGTAACATTGCTACACCTACACGCTGTAACATTGCTACACCTACACGCTGTAACATTGCTACACCTACACGCTGTAACATTGCTACACCTATATGCTGTAACATTGATACACCTACACGCTGTAACATTGCTACACCTACACGCTGTAACATTGATACACCTACACGCTGTAACGTTGCTACACCTACACGCTGTAACATTGATACACCTACACGCTGTAACGTTGCTACACCTACACGCTGTAACTGTAACATTGCTACACCTACACGCTGTAACATTGCTACACCTACATTGCTGTAACATTGCTACACCTACACGCTGTAACATTGATACACCTACACGCTGTAACATTGTAACGCTTAACATTGCTACACCTACACGCTGTAACATTGCTACACCTACACGCTGTAACATTGCTACACCTACACGCTGTAACATTGATACACCTACGCTGTAACATTGATACACCTACGCTGTAACATTGATACACCTACACGCTGTAACATTGCTACACCTAAACGCTGTAACATTGATACACTATTGTAACGTTGCTACACCTATACGCTGTAACATTGCTACACCTACACGCTGTAACATTGATACACCTACACGCTGTAACCTTTCTACACCTACACATTGATACACCTACACGCTGTAACATTGATACACCTACACGCTGTAACATTGATACACCTACTGTAACCTACACCTACGCTGTAACGTTGATACACCTACACGCTGTAACGTTGCTACACCTACACGCTGTAACGTTGCTACACCTACACGCTGTAACATTGCTACACCTACACGCTGTAACATTGCGTTGATACACCTACACGCTGTAACATTGATACACCTACACGCTGTAACATTGCTACACCTACACGCTGTAACATTGCTACACCTACACGCTGTAACGTTGCTACACCTACACGCTGTAACGTTGATACACCTACACGCTGTAACATTGATACACCTACACGCTGTAGCATTGCTACAGAATACCGAAGAGAGACTCAAAATGCTGGTTGTCTGTCTCACTCAGCGTAGCAGGGTCGCACAAGAACAGTGAGGTTGTTATTAAGTTGATGTGAAATTACACTTGTATTCAGTAATAATAAATAATGCAAACAAACTACGGTACATTTCAGGAATGATTGAGTGAGATAGCTACTGAGCAGAGAGAGAGACAGACAGAGAGACAGACAGACAGTGTGTACGTGAGTGCGCGCACATGCCCTGAGTGAGAGCTGAGACCCAAGGAGGTGATAACCAAGGCATTAAGTATAACCTCTGTAAAAGACTGTGAGGCAATGAAAGGAACAAAATGTAATGCTTTAGTCTCGTAAATAGTGTTTCATATTTTTCATTTTATTTATATTTGTCATATCCATGCATGACATCTGTAAAATATCATTATATATATATATATATATATATATATATATATATATATATATATATATATATATATAATACATTTTAGACAAAACATTTCCCCCAAACTAAACTACAGTTCCAAGATAGTTTTTAATGAAAAAATATCAGAATAGTATAGATATTGGGCAACAGTCAAATGCAAGATATTGGTATCAGATTGGTACCAGAAAAACTGGTATCATGTCATCTCTAGTTCTAAGCAGTGATATATATATATATATTTTTTAATCTTTATCTAGTACTGTAGTAGCTACTGTTTGATGCCACTGGTGTTGGTAAATTTGATATTCTAATTCTATGCCCTACATTTATATTCTCAAATAGATATATGTATATATTTAGAAGTATTAATTATGTTTAATGCCAGTCACATACATCCTTTGTTCTGCTAAAAAAACTGTTAAAAAAAAAGTCTGAAGCAAGTGATGATGAAATTGATTCACGTAATTACAAAAAACACTAAAGTTTTAACATACACAGGTCACTAATAAACACAGAAGCACTTAAAAACAGAATAAATGACAGAGAGTGAAGGTCAATATGCTTTAATAATATATCAGTGCAGATACCAACTTTTTACTGGGTAAAATTCCCCATACAGTAATGTCAACAATAGTAATATATCATAATCGTTGTTAATATTTAGGATTGCTTACTAAGACTAACCAATCCAAAATCTTAATTGAATAATTGAAGACTGTCCAAAGAACTTATTTACTTAATTTAAGGTTGTCTTTAAAGTTGAAAAACAATCACAGATCACAACAAAAGTTAAACTATAAATTCTAGGTCATCTCCCCTTATGCATTTATACTGCTCATGTACGAACACGTAACCTCTAAGATACTTGGAGCTTAAAGTAGTGAAATTTTGACCACATTGTTTCAATCAAACCATAAGACAATGTGTCAGACGTGAACGTGTTTACGCTGTGTAACTTTGGCAGCTCTGATAAGGAGGATGCTTTATACGGTGTTTTGTAACAGGTAATGTTGGAAACTGGATATCTAAGTGCATATCTGAGGCGCGTAACACCAACTAACTTGTTTAACACCTTAATGAAATAGTGGTACAGCGATAATTATGCTTATATCTAATGTCTTCTGGTCTGGTCACTTTCCACTTATTCATTTTATTTTCTTGACTAATTTTGAGCATGGTCTATGGTTAATTTCTCTAGATCTCTAAAAGGTAAATCAATAAAGTATAAGGGACTTGGAAAGTATACTTGCTATTTTATATTTATATTAGATTTACCTAGCAATGTTTGTGAAATGCCCTGAATTCCACTCACTTGGATCAGGAAATGCAGAGTGTCCCCCTCTAGAGTGTCCTCCTCTAGAGTGTCCTCTACAGTGTCCCCCCCTAGAGTGTCCTCCTCTAGAGTGTCCCCCTCTAGAGTGTCCCCCTCTAGAGTGTCCTCTACAATGCCCCCCTCTAGAGTGTCCTCCTCTAGAGTGTCCTCCTCTAGAGTGTCCCCCTCTAGAGTGTCCTCTACAGTGTCCCCCTCTAGAGTGTCCTCTACAGTGTCCCCCTCTAGAGTGTCCCCCTCTAGAGTGTCCCCCTCTAATCTCGATGCAACAATTCATAAATACAGCAATACAGGGGAAGAGAAGCCCAGAGAGACTGTGAGACCAGAGAGATCAGCATCAGTGGGCAGGCTGAGCAGATCGGTATCTCTCAGTCATTCACTACAGGGAGAACTGGTATCTCTCTCCATCTATCTCCCATTGGGCTGATATTGTGTCTACTGTACATAACTTTCTACCGTTGTATCAGATTGGCTAGGTACAACTTAAAGCTTCATAAAACGTAACTCTGAACAACAAAAACACATTTATGGAGCATGTGTGTGTATGTGCGTGTATGAACAGCGGATTAGATAGCCAACAACTACAACTGTTAAATATTTGTTTATATGAAAGGGATACTATAGTCAAAACTTCAGTAATTAGGTAAACATTTAGCTATCAATAAAGGTCATTCAACTTTAAAGACAACCTCAGCTGATGTGACAGAAATACTGTTAAACTGATATATTAAAGGCAGTGATTATTTTTGAATTTACTCTTAAAACATCTGTTTTGCTACATCTCAGGAGCAGAACATTTTCATTCATCTCTTCACTAGGTTGTTTTGTCTCCCTCATAGAGTAAAACTGCACTGGCCTACCGACAAATATAATCACAGAGGAAAAAATGCCACTAGAATCGAACAGATACCAGCACTACAAACCGTTTCAAACCAGCACTTCAGTCAATATCTACTGAGTAGATCAGACAAAGTACCCCGGTATTTGAGTGCTACAATTCTTACAATATAGAGAAACTTAGAGTAGAAACTTCAGATAATCTTCCTTTAAATATCGTGTTTACAGTTAACATACCAAAAGGAAAAGCACATGAAGTGGTCACCATGTGGAGAGAGAGAGAGAGAGAGGGAGAGAGAGGGAGAGAGAGAGAGAGAGGGAGAGAGGGAGAGAGGAGAGAGAGAGAGAGAGAGAGAGGGGAGGGAGGCAGAACACTAGTATGAACTGAAGTGAAGAGACTGGGCACTTAGTCATGCATAAATATGAGGTGAAAGGTGAATGTCAGAGAGAAGAAAGGTTAGAGGGGAAAACAGCGTTTTAGAACAAATAACATTCTTACAGTAGATCATCTTTCTTCAAGACAGTAGATTGCTGCTTTTAGTGTCTGACAGAGGCAGAGAAACAGAAAGAGAACTTCAACAGAAAAACTGCACAAGGGGCAGCCAACACAGACAGTACATCTCTGCAAGAGTAATCAACTAATACCAAAAATAAACTCAGTAAGAAAGCTTTTGTAACTAAAAATAATATACTGTATACATATATATTGTATATATATATATATATATATATATATATATATATATATATATATATTGTTTTATACTGTTTATAGTATTTAATTTATAAAGACAATAAAAATAGAATCAAAGCTACGTTCTTGTTGTAATGTGCTAGGGTAGATGTGTGGGCGTGAAGCACTGGGTATGACGATGGGTGTCATCAGCACTGCGGCCGATACCGTAGGTGTGCGATATACAGGGTCAAAGGGCAGTGTTGGGGCACAGCTCTAAGTGGCCTGGTCCAGCGCTCGCAGCAGGTCGCTGCCCTGCAGTAGGCGCAGGTTGTCGTGTAGCGGGACGTTAACTTCACAGTCGTAACGCGTCAGCTCGGGTAGACAGCACGTCTCGAAGGAGGGTTCGAAGAGCCGGCTTACTACACCTGCAGAAAGTCCAATAAGAACCGCCGTTTACTGCGTGCGTAACTCTGATCAAATCTGTCTGGTCCAGTCTGCCTGTGTGAATCCTACCACTATCACTGATGATTTTGTGAGCAATAGTAATTTAAAAATACATTTTTTTTTGTACTGCAGTAAACAAACCTTGCTGTCTGTTTTGAATTGTATATGTTATATATGGTGGAAGTGTTGGCTTATTTATCACACAGGTGTTACATGAAGATCTCTTTACCTGATAAGGCACTGGTGCTGTGAGATGTTCTCTCCAACACCACACATCTGTCGTTCCTCATCTTTTTCCACATCATCTCCGACGCTCTGGACGCGTCCCCCTTCGCCGTGCAGATAATCCATGTCAGTTCCACGTTTTCGACTCAAAAAACCAAACAACGACTGTGCCGTGTCTACGGTACACGTGTGACAAATGACCTCACTCACCATGTTCATCTGAGAGAATGAGCGCTTCATGCTGTTGGCTATCGCGAGGCGAGCCGGGCTCAGGTCTCCGTACATCTCACCACGGCCAAACTTCTCAGCGCACCTGCCAAAGAAAACACTCGTTACCCTCACTGACTGCAAAAGGGGCAGATCGTAGCAGCTGGAGTGTACTGCCAAGAGGAGAGTATCGGGATTGCTCTAGGGAGGACACGGTCACCTGTGGGGGGGGATGCCCTTCTGTGGCACAGCCTGGCACGAACAGCTAGCTGCCAAAGAGTCGCCCTCGCACACCTTGGCACTCGGGTAATTTAACGACGGGTCCGGCGGCCATTGCAGGTTCTGCCGGCCGCCCATGGAGGAGAGAGGCGTGCTGGA
>JAGXOD010001386.1:1855000-1930000 GCA_020368025.1 Brachyhypopomus occidentalis
AGACGCAGGACAGAGGTGGCACGCGGGATGCAGGGGCAGGAGAGAAGGGGTGGAGACGTCCAAAAGAGGGTCGAGGGGTGAAAGAGATGGAGCACCAGCCCAGGGGTGAAGCAGACAGCAGGGCCACAGAAGCAAACGGATCTGCTGGATGCGTCTTTCATAATGTAACTGATGTTCTGCTTTGAAGCTGAATGTTTTCATCGCATTGTCTCATTATAGATGCAGGAATGAAGAAAAATAATACGTCCATTCCTTACAGTATAGCTCATCACAGTGTGAACAGTGCAACGCTGTCTTCTTGAGGAAGGCAGGCACTATGAATGCAGAAAAGGTGGAGAACCTCACTAATATCAACAATCCTCAGCATATGTCAGACACTCTGGAGTCAGACGGGTTCACTGCGTTTAAGCTCTAATAGTTTGAGTCTCTGCTTCTTAAACATGGGGACCTTCAGTAATGCAAAATGATTGCGCTTGATGTCTGGCAGATCAGTTGGTATTCACAATATATTACTATAGCATTATCACACAGCACGTATATTACTATAGCATTATATTCACGTATATTACTATATTATCACACAGCACGTATATTACTATAGCATTATCACACAGCACGTATATTACTATAGCATTATCACACAGCACGTATATTACTATAGCATTATCACACAGCACGTATATTACTATAGCATTATCACACAGCACGTATATTACTATAGCATTATCACACAGCACGTCCTCTTAAACACAGAGAAGATCCTCATTCATAGACCGTACCAGGTTTGAGGCTGAGATTCTCCCGGATCTCGTCATGATCACAGGGGTGAGTAAAGTCGAAGATGCTGTGTCCTGTAAGTTCAACCTGCAGAGGCGGAGACACAGCAGGAGTTTATTCACCAGCAGTTCATTGCCACAAACCTCATTATCTAATGGGCTGCTCAGTGACTAAAATACAACAACAACAAAACATTCTCTACTGTTCTCAGATACTCCACTCCATGTGCCTATGTGGAGAGACACTGACCCTACGTATCAATTCTGGGCTAAATGGAGTCGCACTTCCACAGTAGCAAACAATATGTGTGTGTGTGTGTGTGTGTGTGTGTGTGGTTGGGTAGGTGTAAGAAAGACAGGAAGACCATGCTGCCCAGGCTCCAAGGTCAAGTGTAAAGGTCAAGTGTAAAGGTCAAGTGCATTAACAGCACAGGCAGGTGAGTCCTGGTGTGATGTGGCCTGTCTAGCTACAGCGCACACACACACACACACACACACACACACTGGGACACTGATATAGCTCACTGACCCACATTTACCACAGGGCAGCCCTAAAACGCAGCTCTAATTAGCCTGCTTTGTTGCACACTATCTCTGCTACCTGTATGGGTTTGTGTGTGTGTGTGTGTTCACCTGGGTTAGACCCATATATTTGTTGATATTCTCCGAGAGGAAGATAATGTCTCCATCTGATGTTACCACGGAGATGAAGCCTTCCAGTGACTTCAGGTAAAGCTTGTCCATCTGTCTGTCCACTTCCGCTTCGCTGGTCTTGCAAACTTGCAACACACACACACACACAAAATATTATAAAACTCAAAAGTGTAGTGTGTGTGTGTGTGTGTGTGTGTGTGCACATGGTCATTCATCTTGTTTTAGTTCTAAACACTGTGGCTCACATCCAAAACAAACCAACTCCATCCTGCTAGTCTGACCCTCCCAAAAACAGCAACATCTCCTTTGTCACTTCCCTGGGTCTGTCTACATACCCACACACACACTCACACAACCACACACACACACACACACTCACACCCCCCCCCCACACACACACCCACACACACTCTCACACAACCACACACACATCCCCCCCCCACACACACACCCCCCCCCCACACACACACCCACACACACTCTCACACAACCACACACACACACACACACACACACACACTCACACATCCCCCCCACACACACACCCACACACACTCACACATCCCCCCCCCACACACACTCACACACTAATAGCCACTATAAATCATGATACCTCATGATTCTGATAGCACATGTGTCATGCGAAAAGGAAGCACTTACTTTTACTGTTACGTTTTTAAGAGTAATCTGGTCTATTGAATATCTATGACTAAACTCCTGAGAATATGTTGTGCAAAATAATTAACATATCACTATTCAATAATTAACACAAATAATTAACATATCACTATTCAATAATTAACACAAATAATTAACATATCACTATTCAATAATTAACACAAATAATTAACATATCACTATTCAATAATTAACACAAATAATTAACATATCACTATTCAATAATTAACACAAATAATTAACAATCCTGCAGAAAAAATACCACGTCATGAAATGCAAGCACACACAAACATGCACACACACACACACACACACACACACACACACTTGTTTGTGCCCAAGAAAAAGCTCCTTATGACAAGAAACAAACATAAGGTAATGGAGTGTTTTTCTAATCTGATCATGTTTGCTTACGCAAACGAACCTCTTGAGCACAAAGGGAACATAAACATGTATTAGCGTTGTTGCCCATATTCAGAACCAGAACCAGAACCGCTCGGTTGGGACGAGCCGGGCGTACCGTGAGCCCGAACTCTTCGCACAGGCACGGAGTGAAGAGTGAGTGAGAGGACACAGTAGTGGATCAGGCTTGGGTTCAGAGAGGAGATGGACCAGACCAGCATAAGCAGAAGGTCTACACACAGAAGGTCTACACACAGAAGGTCTACACACAGAAGGTCTGCACACAGTAGGTCTACACACAGAAGGTCTACACACAGTAGGTCTACACACAGTAGGTCTACACACAGGGGATCAGTCCGGCATGCTGCCTACAGATAAGGGGCTTTCTCAAGGCCCAGCGATGCCTGGGGCAGGAGTTGGGCCTGGAGCCCCGTGCCCCGGGGGAGTTACGCCTCTGGAGGGCTTAAGGAGGGACAAGACCTTCATTTAACTTTCGCTCCGAAATTAAACTAATTGTCATGTGGCTCAAGATGTTGGAGGAAAAAAAAACCCTCTGCTAGCATAAAAACTCAAAATTATATGAATGGGAAAAAATGTAAGTTTGTCCTGTTCAACTGTCAAAGTGTTGCACCAAATTTGTACTAGAACATCTGGAACACAGTGTGCATAACCAGATTACACTGGAGGAATCCACTCCCATAAGTGCCATAAAGGCAACTGTCTTATGTAATATGATGGTGGTTCTGGGTCATTTTCAGGATTCATTTGAATTTAAATGCAATTTTCAAAATTTGATAATAGAGACGGTTAAACACACAATGTTGAAAATAAACAGCAGAAAAAAAGCTTGTAGAAAGAAAGGTGAAAATATCACTTTAGAGATACCGAATGAAGCCATGCTCTTAAGTTCAGGCAGAAGACATACGGAGATGAGCAATGTAGACTTATTACAAACGAAATATGGAATTACATTATGAAATACAAACTATTATATATATAAATAATTACAACAAAAAAACCTACAACACAAGAGAGGAAGGCAAGAGAAGGAGATGCACTAGATACGGGAAACCAGACAAACTAGAAAACACGAGAGCAGAGACAGAAATTACACTACTGTAAACCCAATGACGCAGGAGATCCCAGGAGATCCCAGGAGGCCCGAAACGGATATGAGAAGTCTGATGCGGAAATGAATGTACAGTGTACGGTATGCTGAAAGTCACTTATAACCACAGGTAGCAGTATGGCACATTTGTTCCAGAACATCGACTGTGACAAACACACGCTTCCCTCCAACACCCATAATGTCCGACACTTTCCAGTTCTGTCCCATATAACACGAAAAGCTCTCAGAAAGCTCTCATTTTGTGTCTGGAAAAAAACCTCTGACAAAAGTATTCTTGAATAGATATAATTTAAAAAAATACATTTTAAAGTGCCTGATATAGATTGTGCTAGTTATTTTTGCACCTCCAAAGTCTATTCTAAAAAAAAAAATTGCATCGACTAAAAAAATATAAGTAAATCGTAATTGAGAATCATCCATGAGTTTTTACAGATTACAATTACAATTTACAAATACAACTTTTATTATTAGTTTTTTTTGCAGTAACATAAAGCCCTATATGATGGTAAGGTTAGTGTTTGTGTAAACACCAAAACAATAAGGATGTGTATAGTTTACAGAGAGCTGATATTACATCATTTCTTCAGTTTGACGCCTGACCTGGAGTCTATAAACTTGGGGTATCCTAACCCCCACATAGCTCCTCCGCCAAACACGTCAACGTATCCAGGGTAAGACTTCAAATCCTCATGAGCAGAGTATGTTGGTATTTAGCTTTAGGTCTGAGGAGGTAAATGAGCACATGAACAAATACTCTAACGCTTTCTTAGTGAGAAATTAGTTTTTGAATCTTTGAAACAAAACGTGAGCTGTAAATATGAATTTAAAATATGAACAATAAATATGTATTAAAAATCTTACAGTGTTCAGTATTATTATTATTGTTATTATTATATTTTATTATTATTATAATTATTATATTATTATCACTATTATTTTATTTATAATATTATTAGTAGTAGTAGTAGTAGTAGCTATTAACAGTAGTAAAATTCCTTTTTCACTGTTGCATAAGAACAACGTAATGTTGATATAAAGGGAACATTCCTAGAAGTTGGGTTCTCACATCACATGTCATACTGACACACCTGAGCAAGCATTTCACCAGTTCTTCGAGATTCATCTGTCTAATAACCCTGAGCCCTGACCCACGTATATGTGATCCTCTCGCTCTTATGTCAGAGGAGTTTCCCGAGCAGCCTTAGTAAGGGTGGGGTAGTAAGGGGGGGTGGAGCGGGGGGGGGGGGGGGTGGGGGGGTAATGGCGCCAGTGCAGGTCTATGTTTTGGCTGCACTGAAACTCTGAGCGCCAGTTTCTGAGAAAGTGCCAGTCATCTGCTGCTCTGAGCACAGCACACGCTGTGCTGATAACACTATCTGATGTACCATCTCACAGCCACAGAGATGCCATTCTCTCCCTAAACTGCCTTCAGATCACGTCTGTCCTCTGCTGCCCATATGTGCGTTTGCCTTTAGGCCTCACAGTTCGGTGCCTTCCGTGGTCTTTACATTATGTCGAAACATAAGACAAATACACCACTAGATATCTAAGAAAATCCAGGACAACTTTGCTTCTGACCACTATCTGACTAAACACAGGATGGAACGTTTGAGCCCAGTAACGGTTCCTTTTGTCTGGCTTCCGGAGAGTCTAATTGTATAATGAAGACGTACAAACAATAGACACGCAGACACTCACACACTCACACACTCACACACACCTACAGCCTTCACAGTGCTGTCCAAGAAGTTTCCAGACAGCCTCTGCTAATGCTGCACACACACCATTTACCATCACACACACCATTTACCACTGCATGCACCTTCACCATCACAGACACACACACACACACACACACACACACACCATTTACCATCACACACACCATTTACCACTGCATGCACCTTCACCATCACAGACACACACACACCATTTACCATCACAGACACACACACCTTCTACACACACTTTTTAGTTACAGTGAAAATATCAAAGCGTTCGCACAAGCCCTGTCAACAGCCTTGGCATTTTATTGCATCATCCTGCTCATTACACTCCTTCCTCTTATTCAAGGTGACCCTAACAGAGCAGGACGTTACAGCCATGCTAAGGCAGGACCAATAACCACTAATACAATCACAGCTTTGCATAAAAGCCGCACCCCACTCTTATAGCGCAGCTGAAACATTAACACACCCTGACAGAAAAAAAATGGAGCTACTTCCTCATTGTGGTCCACCGTCATCGATAGAACACCTAGATAAGAGGTCACACGTTGGTGTTTCACTAGTTTTGCGTTACATCACTGAAATGTGCATGCTTCAACTATGACATACTGCCGTGCCACTATATCGAGACACCAGTAGGAGCTCTTTGGCCATGTTCAAGGCTCCAGTGCAAACATGCAGATATGTTACTACAGAAAATGATCATCAGCTCTTTTGCTATAAAACTATTATGACTTTTAACATCCTTCTGTTAACAGAACATGTCCAAGTATTTATGGTGGTGTGGATATATTGTATATGATCGTGCAATAAGGATGCAAGACGTGGAGAATAAAAGCTAATTGATCATTGTGATTGCAGTATCACTCGTGAGCACTTGTTTTAGACTGGGCTGCCTTATTTTTAAAATTGTTTGCTGGATGACGTGAACGCCTTGATTCATGACAACACTCAAAGAACTGGAGTGGCTCATTCCACGTGTTATAGGCCTACACTGCAATAATACTACACAAATGATATATTATGCAGCCCTAAAATCTGCATATGTGTGTGTGTGTGTGAACGGGGCCCACACCTGTGCTGAGAAGTTTGCGCGTGCGGAGGAAGCTGATGGCGAGTCTCATGATGGAGGCCTTGTCCAAGTGGGAGCTGAGGCTGAATGGCAGGGGTAACTGCTGGGCGAGCTGGTAGAACACCTCCGTCTCCCTGCTGCGTCTGCACCGCGCCGCGTCCCGGGACTTCTCCTTCCGTCGCTCCGACGTGCCCCTGCGGGCAGGAAGCAGAACAGGTGAGGAGCGACACGCACACGGATGGCCGGGTGGTAACGTAGGAGGGCCGCCATTCAGCGCCCACGTATTCAGGCCCTGGCAACTGGATGGGGTTTTGTGGCCAATAAGGATTAGGAAAACCTGTCTGGGAGGTCTGGCCAGGGTCTGGGTGAGGTTTACACCTGCTGTTTGAGCCCGAGACTCATGGACAGAGAGGTGATCGTGCGTGGTGATGCAGAGTTCAGAAGGTTTCAGAGAGCAGGAATCTCATGAATATGATATCTTCTCATATGTATTAGAAAACAAATGTAGGCTGTTTCTTCTACACAAAACATGCAAGAGTAAATACACATGCACAGTCACACCGGAGTGCTTCAATCTGTGATTACTCACTAGCTTTAAGAACATCACAGCATCTTTGGGCATCTGATAGAAGGAATCCGTCTTATTTTTTATTCTGCTCAGCCACTCTGACAGAGTCAAAACATGTCAGGTCTAAAACCCAGCCAGTGGAGATTGAGCCAGTATCCGGCAGGTGGTAAACACACACACACACACACACACACAATGTAGACATGTCCTTTGATAACTGTCCTTTGCCCTCCAAAACCCAAACGTTCTATTACGTCCATCTAAATACCCTTGATGAATGAAAACCTCTCTGTGAGCGTCTTCAGTCTCCAGTGCAGTGACTTTTCTTTGGAGACAAATTTTCAATGTTAATGCACATTTTTTCATAGTCGCATAAAAATGTGTTTGTACGGGCTTCAGGAAGTGACCCAGGAAGAGGGCCATGCTGACAGGTCAGTCTTCAGGACCGTGTGGGACCATCACTTACACATTCTGCACTTAAGAAACACACATTAATTCTGCTCCACTACAATTTTTCTCTCCATGCCAAGAAAATGTTTAGCAGCACAATCAAACTCCATATTAATTTCCATTTTTCCCCATAAACCAAATTTATCATGTTACTTATTTGTTACCTATTTATAAAAATGTTGTTATACTACACACTTATTAGAGTAATAATAAACTTATAAACCTATAATTAACATTTTAAAAATAAAGTATTACAAATGCATAATGCTTCATCAGACATAAAAGACCTTAAATAATACTCAAGAAATTATTTCAGTGTGGAGAAAAGTGCCAAATTTGAGATTTATGGTTATGTACAAGAACAGAAAAAAGATAGCAAGGTGAGGAAGATGAGGAAGGTGAGGGAGGTGAGGAAGATGAGGAAGGTGAGGAAGATGAAAACAGTACAGTAAAGAACGGTGTGGTCTGTGCTGTGGTCTCTTCATAGAGCAAAAGACAGGGAGAGTGTTGAGTGATGCCTTTATGCCCTGCAACTGTGACACACCACAGCCTTTTACACACACACACACACACACACACACAGTACATACAGCATCTGCATGGATGCGCGCGCACACACACGCAGTAGTACAACCGTGAAGAGTTTTCACTCTGGGCAAATACTAAACAAAACAATCACCTGTTGCCAAGAAGCAGCCACAGCCACAATATGGCCTCCAGTTTCGCCCTTCAGTGCAGAAGCAGGCAGGGGAAACACTTAACTCCTTTTAGCGCTGCTCTGAGTTGGGTGTCATGTTTACTTTTAGCAAAGCAACAGACCGGTGCAAGTCACATATCAAACAGTCCGGGTCACGGACACTGGAAGAAGTTCACTTAGCAGTTCGTAGCGTTACTGCAGTATGAGACTGTGTTGTGTGAGACTGCAGCACGGTGGATCGGGACTCGAGGTGCCACTATCCTTTGGACTTCATGAACGCACAAGCAGACTTTAAGGGCTGGGTTTAAGGGCTGGGTTTCAGGGCTGGGTTTAAGGGTTGGGTTTCAGGGCTGGGTTTAAGGGTTGGGTTTAAGGGTTGGGTTTAAGGGACAATTTGGTCCAGTGCCAGCTCTCAAGCCCTCCCATTTGATCCCCACAACAGAAATTCCTGATTTTCTAACATTAACAGAAGCAGCACCACCCGAATCCCCTCCACACCCATACACATTTACGGGAAAATAAACAGGTCCTGAGACGGTTTCCAAGGAGACATCCTGAATTGGAGCCACGTCAAGGAGGTTGTGTTTTTAAGGGAGCTGAGGCCTCTGTTCTCTTTCCCTGAGCCCACTACACCTGAAGGAGATAAAGGAACATACGTAACACACAGCCCAGGGTAGTGGCATGTCCTGTGGGAGCATCATTAAGCACACGCCCCCTGTTATATGGTAGCAGCACTGCAGAGCCAAAGGGCTGGTCGTTGGGATTAAGGGCATATGTATCCCTCCAGACTCATATTGTCTCCTCTGATCTAACACAAACTAGGGTTTTGTGAAGGTTGTTCACTGTTCGATGAACCCACAAGGCCAGAGTTGTCAATTCCCTTTGAGTAGTTGTCGAGTGAACCTCAGTCTCTCATTCTGCAGGGGATTTAGAAGAATAATGTCCCCACTGTGATTAGACCGTTCCACCGCCAGAGTTGCTCCTGCAACTTCGTTGTGGTTGTGATGCAATTTATGAAGAATGTTGTGTGTGATGTTGGTCTTGGCAGCAGTCCTGTATGTAAAGCAGAAGAGCTCAGGACGCACGAAACATTCTGAGAAATCACACAATGAAGCAATACACAGTGTACCTCATTTTAGTCGGGGGGGGGGGTTAGTACAGCTGACGTTGACAGCAGCTAAATCAAGAAAAAACAAACTATTAATAACTGTTTTTATTTTGCAGCCATTTTGTAGCACTAACATGCCTAACTTGTCAGGAACAACCAAGAGCAAAGCAGCAGCCACAGCAGAAGGGTCCCACGGGGTACAGGATGTTTGCACGAAGCTACTTAGCAGCCTCTTCTCGCCATTGAAAATGTCCTGTGTTCCTGTAATCTGCCTGTTTATCAGTCTTTTAAGCCCAGTGCTGACTGCTGGGAGAGTGAAGCTCCCTCTCGTCTTGCCCCTGTGCGTCTGCCCTATTGTCCCAGGGCAGTCCCAGCAGAGGCAGCAGGATATGAAACAATAGAAGTCCAGCGCTAGCTGGAGGGGCATCGACCCTGCGACGCACTCTCTGAACCCGCTCCAGCAGACGCGGATGTCTGCTGCGCCCACGAACCCCCTCGACGAAGCCACGGAACAATCGGCCGACCAGCGAGACGTCAGAGTCACACTTGTGGTGTTGCTCCTGTGGTATGAAGAAAACGTTCAGCTTGACTGCCTCTCACAAGCCTGTCCCACAGCATCTGACACACGGCTATGCCTTATTAAGACTATTCATCTCCAACATGTACAACTGTTCTACTGGAGATTCTCCCTTTGCTTAAACACACTCCACTGGGGCCATCGTTTAAGCCTTCAAAACCCACGATAAACGTCCTTTTGCAAAACAGGAAATTCACAGCATGAATACATGTTTAAAGTACTGATGTTTACAGAACATGTTTGGAATAACAATTGACCTTAATATCATGTTTGGTTTTTGCAACCACTTGCCGCAGTTCATCCCATAACATGGTCAATTAAACCCGATGGAAAACATGGTTTGCGAATTTCTTCTGTGAAACATCTACAAACAAGCCTGACTATACCGCCAGTTTGCTATTTCAAAATGGAAACTGATGGAGGTTTTGAGGGCTTAAATTATTTTCCCGTCAGAATGTGCTTAGACAGCGAAAGACTGAACAAAACCGCAAATTTCTCGATGCCAAAGCTATTAGCAAGCTTGGACATATGCAGTTAGAAAACGATTTTAATATGGTATGGGACGAAAAACAGTGAACCTCTCCTTTAACAACATAAAAGACCCACTGAAAATATCTTTACATGCTTGTTGCTTCCTTTATACATGGGAAGTAACTGTATGGTCTTTACCAAAAAGAGACAAACAACCAGCACTAGATTAGCAGCACCTACAAAACAGCAACGCATTTCACTTGCTTCATCTGAAGACTGAAGAGAGCTTCAGTGAACCACAAGCACCTGTACGGTCAGCACACGAACTCAGAAATCACACAGGAAAGAGTTAAAGGACTCAGTGATGGTACTAATATTGGGCCGATCTTTGCTCTGTCACTGCCACTCATTCATGAGCACTGTTTGTGCAATAGAATGTGCACGAGTGTTTGGTGATACTGTACAGGGAAGCTTGTCTTTGCTGTAGAGCCCAGAGTTTGGGATTCTTGAAGGGTCATATAGAGTTAGAAACATTCTTCAGTACAGTAGCTTGTTTTGTTGAGTTTGTGCCTCTTTATAAAATGTATAGATCTGTAATAGAATAAAGGTGAGCAAAAACCTTAAGGTGCATTACCACGTCTTTATATAGATAAACCCTTAACGTAATCTGTATGTGTCTGTGTGGAATTTGTACCTATACTCACTCTGGATGATAAGGTGCTTTCCCCCATTATTCAGCGGATTCTGCTGTTAACCAGTGTTTTTCCCGATCAGCAGCAAAAACACATCCACCAGCGTTATAATGACGACATCTTACAGAACTGAATAATTATTAAAAAACACCTCTGGGAGGAACAAAATATTTCAGAGGACAGTTTTGTATTTTTAAGTTACTCCTTAAGACGTAGAATGCAAGGAGATGTGAAAGTGAGGGAGTGAACAGGCTTATCATTTTTGAAGGAAAAATGTTAATAAGCTGTTCCCTCATGAGTCAAACCCCCATCGCATTCCACAAGGCAGAAGTGCGAGACTTCTCTCCTTGACCGGTGATGACGCTGGCTCTGTTCACTTCATTCTAACCTTTATCCCACATCACGACCTTTACCTTACTCTACACTGTGTTCAGTGACCGGTCAATGTTCATACGCACAGGAGCTTCAAAACATGCTTACAAAACCAAATCAAAACTTAGCGACAAAAATGAACAGTACGGACATATCCTGCCCATAGCGAAAGAACAAGCCTTTCAGACAGGGAATGTTAAATGAAGCGAAATGTCAAATTTAAATGCTTCATTTTGTCTTTTTTTATATATGCTGATGATGAGCACGTGATGAGCATAGGAGGTGCTTCAGCTCGGGCAGCTGGGAAGGGAGCACAGCGCCTCCTCATCTCCTGCAGACGGAAAAGTGTAAGTGCAGTCCAGCTATCGGCACCGCGCATCAGGTGCCTCAGGGCCAGAACAAATGAGCAGATGCCAAGTACGATACCCGTGCGGCTAGGAGATGTGTTTCTACAGGGCAGCCGTCTCTACGCCGATCGCTATCATTTGCACGTACGTCAATCAGATCTCTCTCGAGCTGTAGAGGGTCGTGAGCCTGGGAACGGAGGTCAACGGGGACATGACATGATTTATTTATGTTGAACCTCATGAATATGAGACTTGTTACGCTGTTTGTCAAACTGCAAGCGGAGCCTGACTGGCTGTCAGCCAGGCACATCGCCCAGCACAACTTCTGCAGCAGATTTTGCAGTGAAGTATTGTGTCACTCACAGTCATTAAGCACAAATCCTTCGGACACGTTTTAGGATCAGGCTTCAGTTCACTTCCAGGTCAACCGTTTCTGAGAATCTCAGCTATTTTACAGAGGACTCAAACATGTCAGCAATGAAATGTGAGCTATGACGGTTTGACACAGGGGATGCGGGGTTGTCGGCATGCCGTGTAGGCCCAAAAGACAAGGGCTTTAAAGCAGGCGTGTGCTACCGCAGTTGCAGCACATCTAAATAACAGTAGCTGACCTTTGACCTAGCTAATGAGCTTGGCCACCTTTTAGCAGGTGCAGAGGACAGGTGGCATCGCAGGTTTAGCTGTGGACGCACAGGACACATGCGCACATGCTCCGTTTCTGTTTCCATGTGCTGGCAGCCGAAAACATGCACACACACACACACACACACACAGACACACACACACACTCTGAGGCCCCTGGCATATGCAAACCATGCGGAAGATGCCACTTCCAGCCTGCGCAAGAGGGCGCTTGCTTTGCGTGAAGTGGACTAAATTAAGACCCGTGTGCCACGCTGGTTTGAGCTCTCCTTGAACAAAGCTGACCTTCAGAGCACCCCTCAGCAGAACTTCTGTGACCACCACTCGGCACGCAGAAGGCCAGTGCTCAGAACCGATTGAAGCCACCAGAACTGAACTAAGAATCGTTTGTGTTTATCAGTCTGCAAACATGTCCAGTAAACGGACAAAACGTTTTTACTGAGCTGAACTAAAGTTACAAGAAAGGTTGTAAAATTGTATAATCCAGGCATACGGCTCAACACAGAGTCACACAGAGGGGCACTACTTGGGTTCTAGATTGACAGTATATTGGATGAAAAGAACATACGAATACGCCTATAATAAAGGAATGATGTGTGAAAAAAGTCGAACAACAAGATAACCTCCAGTATCAGGACCGTCATCATTAGTGGGATATCTTCTACAATCAGACTGATTCCTCGGACACGATTCTCGAGGGTGTGCTGTCATGAAATACGACCACTCCATGCAGCACCGGACCTCCTCGTAGCCTGCCGAGGAATCCAACTCTCCATACACGCCAGCAGTTCTCTCACACAGTGGGCCATGAACCCTTCGACTGAACCTTGTCTTATGAAACTGAAGCAGACCTGGGAAACGCGGCATTTTTCAACGGCACGCAACTTACTAATGGCGCATAGCAGGAGAAACGCTCGCCGTCTAATGGCCCATACAGAGCACATACTGCACATGCTGTTCCCCACTTAAAGCAACAGCAAGGGAGGCTTTCAAACTCAATCAACAACTGGTTTTCGTATGTCAGGACAATGAAAACAATGACGACATTAAAACAAAACAAAACAAACAAAACAAAAAAAAACACACCTGGGTAAAATGTTAGCAGGGATATTTTGTGTTAAGACCTGCAGTCTGCACAATGGCGGGTTGCTCAGGCCAGAATGCTGCTGACGAGACTGTAGGCAGTGCAGCGTAGGGCCGGGGGGGGGGGGGGGTATTTTAAAGAAGAAGCCGTGGGCGAACGTGGTAACTGCACGTCTTTACTTTCCATAAAGTAGCAAGCAGCATCAGCGCACAGTGAGTCTCTTAAGTGTTTAAACTACGAACGCAGGCGCTAATAAGCACTGCAATAATACCAGAGGTGCCTGAATAAGTACTGCAATAATACCAGAGGTGCCTGAATAAGTACTGCAATAATACCAGAGGTGCCTGAATAAGTACTGCAATAATACCAGAGGTGCCTGAATAAGTACTGCAATAATACCAGAGGTGCCTGTCCAGCTGAAGGTCCCAGCAGCGCCTCAGTCACGTCGGCTTTAGTTTGCATCACTGGTGGTCTGGACCTGCGGGTTTAGGGCGACCGTGACACCCAGTAAATTAGGGGTTTGCATGCTACACATCAACTGCAAATCAGGTCTTTGCAATAAATAAATAACAACAACAACAAAAAACAAAACATCAAAATGGACAAAACTCATTTTCCCAAAACAAGCTGCATGCATGTTCTGTACCCACGACGTGCTGTCGGTCTGCAGCTGTAGTCTGGCCACAATCTGCTGTCTTTCAGCTTCTGAAAAAGGTGATGCAAAAAAAAAGCAAACCAGTGTCTGAAAGGGAACATGTTGATTGAGGAGAGAAGCTATACTAGATCCACTGGTTCAACAACAAGTGTCCAGATGCATATCTCTAAGAGGTAGCTGCTATTGCTTTGCTATTATAGAACACAGGTGTCAGGTGGATATTACAAAGCCTTTGCCAGGTAAATTACAGCTTCATACACAGTGGATCCTAATCAGATTTGTTATCGTTGCTGAAGTTGATAGTTTTGCGTGTGCTCCAGGCGAATTCTTCTTGCAGTGTTCGCCTTGAATCCACAGGGGAATTCTTTTCATTACCAAGAGTGGAGTAGCAGCGTGTAAAGAAAGACCAGCTCTGTGTGGTATTAATGTGAGCCAAGCAAGAACACGATAATCACACTTTCAGCACGGGGATTAATATCTTAGTCAAGAGCAGTGGAAGGTTCCGGATGCTGGAACATGTAAGCTGTTGGCAGCTTACGTCTTTCATCCATTCCACAGTGAAACTGGAATCTATGTTGTAGAATTTGTGGTTTAGTTCTGTGAATCACTGTTAGATTTTTTAGACTGCAAGGAAGCCTGGATAATACAACATGTTATCCCACAGTTCTGCCCAACACATACACCCAGACTCTAGGTTGTACAGTGTTGCCCAGGGTATTTTTTTAGGAGAACTTATGATTATGGTTATTTTCAAGTCCAAGGCTGTTTATAGACATCGTACACAGTAGCCTGGGTCACACAGCCTGAACGCAGATGCTTCTTCCCCTTCCGTACTGTAGCCACTTTACTGCGCCTCTTAATCAGCACAGCCCATGAAATGGTGATGCAGCACCTCTGCATCACGTGCCGAGGTAGGAAGAACCGCACGTGTTGGCGTGTTAGCGAAACGCTGTTTGATCTCTCAACAAGCATCCACCTCTCCTTCTCAAACAGACAGGTGAGTGCGAGAGGAGTCATAGGCCATGTGGGTCTCAGGACCTGCCAGCCATATGTTCCTCCCCGTCACTCCTGCGACCCAAAGCGCACACGGGGCCAAACCAAACTCCCGCCGTCTCCAGCACCTTGCTTGCTTACAGGGCGTTTTCCTGTCATTTTGGCATCAGGCTAAACACAGCAAACAATGTGTCCCCAGCTAATCTCCCGTCTGCTGGAACACCGTGTTCCTTCGCACAGCCAGCTGAACTTCCCTCAATCATGAGAAAGGTGATCTCCCAGATAGCTGATGGCTGCGATACGCCCCCCGGCACCGCGCGCATGGCGCTGGGCCGCTCCAGCCATGGTGGTCAGGCCGTTAGGCATCTGAGCCAGACCGTTATTAGCCGATGTGGAGCAGCGTACCGCCGCAGGCAGAGGAAGTGGCGGCCTATGGACAGGAAGTAGGCTTGTGTGGAAGGCCAAGAAATGCTCTGGTTGAGAGTGACCAATGAGCTCTGTGAGAGGAGTGCTGGACTACAAAGAAAGAGGAGATGGAGAGAACACCTTCTCAACACCGACGCTCTGCCCTGAAGCCCTGCTGTTAGCTCAGGGTGGAGATTCGGAGGCTTGGATCCAGGCCCTCTCCACAGCTCCTGTCACAATAAACTGCACATTTTTGTTTGGACAAGTTGGACAGCTGGGAGAGGCTCTAGGTCTTCTCCACTTTCAGCTCTTAGCGCAGACCCAGAGACATCGAGCCGCACAGTGGTGCTGCCGTGTGGCGTCTGTCGCTGTGACGGAGGGGAAGCCCTTCGGTGCTCCTTAGCAACAGTCCCATTTAAACTTTGCTGTTGAACATTCCCATCGTGTCTGACTCTTGCCCATGTGCGTGTTCATGAGACACACAGAGAGACGGGCTGAGACACTTGGCCACAGTAGTTTTGTGTGATAACACCGCACCTCTGTTACTTAGCCTCTCTCCCTGTGACCTTTAAACGGCAACGGCAGAGCAGCCCATGGTCAGCAGAGCGACACATGTTCCAACACCTGTAACATGCTGATAGAGGAACAGAAGGCCTCCTGGGACATTACACAGGACAGTTCTCGGCATCTCTGTCTGGCTGTGATGTGGCCGTGCCAGAGCTCGTCCTGTGCTCTGGAGACGTTGGCACTGGGAGCCCTGGGCCACCAGCCAGCTTTAACCAAGTGGGTGACTGGAGGGCCCAGTTCAGTCCAGTCCAGTGCCCAGCAGAACCTCCCTCTCACGGCTACACTGCCTTCAGCTCAGGCACAAAGCAGTATGCGCTTGAGATCTGGCATGTGGGAGGGTTTGAACCAATCAGGGGGCACGAAACCAAGTCCAGAAAGAAAGGTCCAGAATCCATGGTCGGTACAAATCCCCTCATAAGGCCTACATCACCCAGAATGCCCTAGCACAAACAGGAAATCAGTTTTGCGGGTCACATTAGAATGCTCATTCACACTCTGTGCAAATGGTTGAAACTTTGAACATCACCTACCTGCAACTGATCTGCCATAGTATTGACTTTATCAAAGATTAGATTACCACGTTGTCTTCACTGGCCAAGGACATTGGCTTCCAAACATTTCTACAAGTTGTTTTTAGAAATATACAAAACATTCAAAAAGCTAATTCAATGTGCCTTCCGAAGTGTGTTGACATAGTTAATATCCCTAAACAAATATGGCGATTTGTGAAATCATGTATGCAAGACCCAATAAAAGGAGCTACATTCACAGACTATTTATTATTCTATAACACCAAATGTCACCAGATATCAGGGACCTCCTCACTGCACACACCGTATAGACCGCAAGTATAGAACAGCCCCTCTGGAGTTCCAAGATGGCTGATGTGTATTGTGCAAGTCCATCCTTGGACAACCACAGCCCCTCTCTCCCCCAGGGAAATGTTGGACAGTGTCTGCACCCCCCTCGGAATTGCAATGTCCTGAGACTAAAGATACATGCCCTTTATTTAAACGTAATACTCATGTTTGCTGGTCTTCAGCTTCCTTCGGGTGCGTCTGCTAAAGACACTTGGAGCTTGTTGGGAGAAAATCTTTAAGGCGCTTTTTCTGTTCCACACACACACACACACACACACACACACACACTAACGCTTGCACGAGTGGACACACACACACGCGCGCGTCTGTGTGTGCACAGATACAGGTACATCAGGGACAATATTACTGTAGAGGAGCCTAAAACATTGAGTGCATCCTTTAAAAGCTGACAGGTTTAAACATGATGTGAAAGGCTTTTACAAACTAATTTGTCATCATTAGCATACACAATTCAACACTTGACATCCTCAGGGCAAAATCCGATTAGACATGCTGAATATACTTTACTTGCCAAGTTTTACAGTTGGTGTTTATTTCCAAGGTGAATTTAAGTTAAAAAATGTTTGATTGCATAGCAAATCATGCATTAGTAATAGCTTTAGTAATAGTCATAACTGAAATGTATTGTGTTTCCAATAAAAACTTTAACTTGGTGTTAACAAAAACAAAACCTTCAAACTGTCCGCCGGATCTAAATATGATTACTGTTACAATTAATTGACCCATGAATTAAACATAGTTATATATAACCCATACAATCAAATTCAGAAGAACTATAAATATTCATAAAGTATGCATGATGCAAACACACATGAACATAAAGTGGTAAAGGCAGATGTTCAGGAGCGACCATGATCTACTGGACATCTACTGGTGTAAACCACTGCAGTGTCAGGCTGTGTCAGAGCGCGCGATGACCACTGGACATGCAAGAACTTTCTAACTGTTAAGTCCTCGCAACCGACCTCTTCTGTAAGCAACAAAAACATAATAAAACGCAAAGACAGCCAACACAAAACCAGATGACAGCGCCCTGAAGATTTCATTACCTCACAAATAGAAACAATTCATACAAAGTAAAAGGTACTGAATAAGGGGGTTTCTGCTACCATGATGCTACTCAAGTTATCAGTTAGTTAATTGGCCTGTTTTATAATACAAGGCCGTAGCCATTAGTTTTAGGATTAGTTTCAGAACATCAATTTTAACATACTCATTAAACGATGTTTAATGAGTATGTTTATTCTTTAACAAGTGCATACTAATAATAGTAATAATAGTAAAATAATAATAATAATAATAAATTGTATCATATTATATCAATAATCATGATTTTGTATTTTGCTCAATAGACATTATGTAGAGCTCTTCTAATAGGTCGCCAAACAATTATGAAAAATGCGATATGATACGATTGTATATATATATATATATATATATATATATATATATATATATATATATATATATATATATATATATATATATGTATGTATGTATTAAAACACGAACTCATAAATGAACAAATTACCCTCACGTTTGGTTGTATTTCTGTGCGCCGCACTACTTTTTATGATCTTCGCGCAGGCTGTCGGATTAACTTGTTGCATGTCTCAATAAAACTTTAATTGCACTTGTGGGAAGCGTTTCCGCCGTAAACTGTAATGTGTAAATAGCAGTAACGCTCGTGTAATTAAAACACGTCAAACCAGATTTCTCACCTTTTCTTGTCTTTTTCAGCCGTCATGTTTCCAAGATCACTTGGTAATTTCCGATTTTAAAGCGGACTTTGGTCGCATCAAATTCAGATCGAAACCAACACACGTTGCGCTCATACGCCGATTTTAAATAAAAGAAAGTAAAGTTCCGCTGCTTGTTAAAAAAATTAGGTCCATTCCAATTTAAAATTCTTCTCAGCAACTGTCAGGGTCGGCTATACAGTCTCAGAACACTGCCGAGGATCGTATAGCTTTTCGCCTCTTAACTGCTGGTAATATCCAAGTATTTCAAGGCACGCTACAGTGAGAAGGTCAGAGTTTTACCGGTTGCTCTGAAAGTATAAAAGAACTTTGTATCTCTTCTGCAAACAAACTACAGCGCTGCCCTCAGCTGGTCGCGCGCCAGCGCCGCGGTCAATTAGGGCGCAGGGATTGGTTGGCTCGTCCGTAGGCGACACCCCCTGACCCCCACCCCTCTCCGCGCGGCCCAGCTCTCCCATTGCGCTCGCGTAACCTTGATGACTTCGAGACCAATGACTTTATCTCATCCGGGGAGCCTGTCTTGGTCTTATGACTCAACAGCTGTCACAGTTAATTTACAAGAAGTTTTGCTCCGTAAATGACACTCTGGCAAAAGTCAACATTCGTTCCAAAAACCTGTTGCGCACCATACGCACGCAACGTGCCCCTGTCCTCAATTTACGATATTTAACGTTTAAAAATGATGATTCCAAGTAACTGATTCTAGATGTAATATGCGTTGCCTCGCGACGTCATCAGCTGATCTTAAACCGAGTTAGTAGCGCCTCCCTGCACGGTTCGTGCAGCTATGAGAAACATATATTTCAAGTTCACGCTGAAGTTCAAAACACAGGACAAATGTGCACAATTCGAAGTGAGTTTTCTTCTGAGCACAATTACAACCAGATTATCCGATTCATAATGAAATGTGAAGCCTCAGTCTTCAATCGGTTTTCTCCTTAAAGTGAGTTTGCGCTGACATTCCACAGAGTAATTCAAATTATTCAACTCAAGGGTGTCCCACAAAATGAGGCCAATGCAACATTTCCCATGCCTAAGGACACACGAGACCTCTGTTGAAAGGGTTACACTCGACAAGGACAATTATTCACACGGCTGCGTTTCGGTCTGTGACCTAAGGACATTGAAGGCGTTTCATGGATCGAAAAGAGAAGACGGTATTAACTTGTGCCCCATCTACCCGCTCAGCTTCATGCATGTCAGTCGTGTTAAGGCATGTATGTCCTCATATAGAACACACTTTAGAATTTGAGCAAAACTGTTGCTTTGACACCATCTTATTTAATAGGCTCCAAAACAAACAACCGACATTCACGTCTTTGAATACAGTACATTTGGCACACAGTAAAACGCTTACAATGACATGACATGAATGGCGAGTAAAAGAATCAAACCAACACACTGTACAAAGTTTCACAACACAAAACAATGAATGTAAAATACTTACATACACATGTATATGATACTTACAGTGATATAATACACATAACTTACATTAATTTGTACTGTACCTCCGTATGTACATACATAATACTTAGTTGGACACAGATAGATTGCATTTTCCTAAGAGGAACTTCTTCAGACATGTATAGGTTTATTTTGCTTGAATGTGTCAATGTTTACAACAGCCCAAATATGATTCCTATGTAGAGTCATCTATCAATGAAAACAATAAAAAAATTGTCTAACAATAACAAAATCTAAAAATTACATTTAACATCCTAAGCAGAGTGTAAGATCTAGCGAGGAAGTGGTGAGGATGGTCCGAGTCTCTGGACCCTGGTTCTGGTGTTCTGGTACTGCCCAGTAGGAAAGCACCTCGAGGCCTCTACATTATCTACAGGGAAGCAGTGAAAGCAGCAGCACAAGATACACACACACACACACACACACACACACACACACCCTGCAGAGTGAGCGTGCGCTCGAGGCTCAGGAGATTCATTATGTGGTAAGAGGCCATAATGGTTATGGATGACACCTCCGTAGATCCTGATGTGACACACCGGTGACGTTGTGGTCAGGGGCTCAAACAAAACGATCCATGGAAATCTGTCTATAAAGTAGCCAGCGCTGTAAATACGTATCACTGCCTGTTTAGTCTGTGGCCTGGATAGGAGGAGATTCGTCGCCTTTGCATTGTCAGTCTTGGTCTGGCTCTTATGAATTTCGGACTGTGTTTACATCGTCTTTTGCATGAACAGCAGGGACTTAATTCTCAAAAACCTGAAACAAAATCTGATAAAAGCATACAGTAAACTACACAAAATTATTTGTGCACATGTGTGACACACACAAGACAGCAGTGAGATAAGGTATGGCTTAATATTTTCTTAGGGAAAAAAAAAGTTAGTTCTGGGATTCATCCCCGAATCATCAATTGTGCAAAGGAGAGAGATGATTGCGGACCAGAGGGAGCAGTTCAACAGAGCAAAAGTGGAGACGTTGGCAGAGAAGTCGAAGCAAAGCAAACGAGAAACACCATATTGCACATGGACACTGACGTTGTTCCTCATGACCTGGCAAAACAAATACAAAATATTGTTGTCTGCATGAACATGCAACAGATGAGACCTCTATTTCCAAAAGAGTTCACAGGCTAATAAACAAGATGTGTACATAGAGACAGACATGAATAGGGTACTGCTATCGCTTGCTGTCTACACTTTCAGTAGATGAGCAATAAGACAATCCAGTAATAATAATACAAATAAATGTAACAAGTTTTCATAAATCTCTCCCTCTTTGACACACACACACACACATCACGAATACTTTGCTAAATGATGTTATGAGCCGAACACTACGGGAATCCACAGTCTATTAAGCCTTACACTGCAGACAGGTTTCCATCTATTCTGACAGAATCAAACTCAAGTGTCTCTCTTTCGAATTCCTGGACCTTAAGAGTTACGGACCGGTTTCCAATATTTGGTTTTCAAATTCCATGGGGAAAGGGGCTACATTATGGATAGTGTTACTCTAGCCCAGTGTGCAGGAAACGGAGAGGCAGACGAGAGGCCTGGTTGGGTGGGTGAAATACGGACCTGATCCCACCAGCTCCACTATGGACCAGGACTCCCTACAGTGCTGAGTGTGTGTGCAGTGGTGGAAAGCAACAGAGTGTCTGCAGTTTTAGTCATTATATGTCAAGATTTCTTTTTTGAAGGATTTTTAAATTAATATTTTTTGTATATGTATTTATTTTTAAAGTATTTAAATTCGGCCCCAGTGTGAATGAAGTATTTAAAGCTGCACTATGTAGGGTTTGTTTGCTAAAACTGAAAGACATGACAATTTGAACAGAAAAACATATAGGCTAAAATAAATATAAAATAAAACACAGGCTAAAATAATACACTGGGGTCGGATTGGCAGTAGTTTTTCGGAGAACATCAGACGCCTTAATGCATTCACGTCACTCATACAGGCTCAAAAAGAAGGTTTGGGCTCGATTAGCTGGTTACCTGAGCAACGTTAGTTGGGCGTGGCTCACAGCGTGCGAGTGTGTCAAAGCAACTTAGAAACTGAAGAAAGCTAGCAAGCTAAAGTGAAGAGCCACAGAGCTGTAGCTAAGACCAGAATGAACACTGGCTTGGTGTCAACAGCTCTGTGAGCTGAAGGGGTTCAGGACTGATGTGTGGCTTTCATACTGTCGAACAGGTACATAATGTTGGTGGCTTGCGAGCTACCGTAGTTACCGCACATAGCCAGCTTTTATTCTTTAAGTTATTCTAGTTGTGGAATTTAATGTTACCCTTATAGCTGTGTAGTTGCTTTAGCTGTGTAGCTAACATTAACTGGCGAATTCCAAAACTTAGGTGATTTTTAAAATGTTTTGCTTTAGAGTTCATCTTGTTTCGTATTGTTGTGTAAACAGTGTCATACGTCAAATTCATTCTCCTCAAAAAAGGAAGGTACATTTTCTTCTCATTATTATGTTAATCTCTTAAGCCAGAATTCATATATGCAGAGAATACATGGTGATGGCTTACTTACTAAATGAACCTGATGTTTCTTAAGGGTGCCAGAAAGACTAGTTTCAAAACAGCAAATACATATTGATTTGGTGTAGCTTTCTACAGAACAGTACCTTCACATTCTCCAGCTAATCTTATAGCTAAAGTCCAACGTAGTTCAACCTCGGGGAATGTGGCAGTGTTCAGTTTCACATATATCTGCATCTCAAATGCAAATCCAATATTACACTGTTAAGGATGAGAATAGAACAGCAGGTAAATCACGTGCGTCCTCAGAGGACGCTTCCATCACCGAGTTCTGAACGAGTTGTCAACGTGAATGCGCTCGCAATCGTCAGATGAATCCATTCTTGCGCAGCACAACCTATGCTACAAAATGGTCTTGCACACGATTCATGCAATTTCATATCTCCACCAGAGAGTTTCCAAACGTACATAGTGCAGCTTTAAGGTAATGCCGACTCAAACATAGGTAATCTACACTCATGCCTGGAAAAACAATATAGACAACCACATGATGGTCAATAAAAATATAATAGATGCATGCTTACTTGAGTAGTTTCTAATGAAATTCCTTAATATGAAGTGCTTATTCAGTAATCCACTTGAGTAATAATAATAAATAAAACTATTACTATAATTATTATTCAAGTAATTTATTGGATGAGCACTGATTTTTTTCAAGTAGATTCTCTCTCACACCAGGGTTTCTGCCTGGGTATATATTTTTCCACCACTGTGTGTGTGTGTGTGTGGTTGTGTGTGTGTGTGTGTGTGTGTGTGTGAAATTGCAAGTGTATAAATGTATTGTCTTGCTATACTAAAAACCTTACCACTCCATTCTTAAAACAAATAAATAAAGTAAAGAAAACCATCAGATTAACTGCATAAGCAGCTTTCAGTTCTACATGTGGACCCACTGTACAAATGGTCTCCATTCAGTTCTTAAAGGTGAAATGGCACAGGTCTATAGAAGAGTAAAGGTTGCGTGCAGGAGATGGGATTTGCAGTCCTAGGACAGAGTCTCTTCGCCAAAGTAGGAGAAGCCCTTAAACTCATCCTGGTTGATCTGTTTGATGATGGCATCGTCTACGGGTGTGAGCGCGGGCTCCTCGCGCGTGAAGTCCTGGTCAAAGTTATTAACGTCTCGTTTGGTTTTCTGTGGAGACGAAGACGAGAAGATGAGCATTCGTTCTCTCTACTGTATTAACCAAAGGCTCACAAGCCGAATGTTGCGACAAAGTGGCAAATCATGTACACACGCAAAAACAAAACTTGCTTACATTCAAGCTTTGCTTTCTGCCTACACACTTGATGTGTTGGTTCTTTTGCTTTTACAGTATTCAGGAGAAAGAATCACAGACGTGCTAGACTCAGTCTGTGAAAATGTAGTATAATATATAATATAAGCTAATCGTAGGACAGATTCCCTGGCACTGGTGGCATAGAGCTGTTACTAGAAACTGAGCACAACGATGCTGACAACTCAGTTTGGTATTGTTGTCTTTTTGCCTTTTAACAGCTGGGTAATAAAAAGGCGTCTGTAGCCTGAACCTTTTTGTTCTTTTTCACAAACATGTTTTCTGAACGTTTGTGGACAATGTGAGACAGTGTAGGTGAAGTGAGTCTGTTTGTTTCAGATGTGAGTGCTCACAGCTAGAAATGGAGATGTACTGAAATTGCTAATGGCCCCTAACGGTCTCCTAATTTAGTTTAAGCTGCAGCAATGTAGGCTGACCATAGCAGGATTGTACTTGAAAAATAAAACAGAATCCACTGTCAGTGTTTTGTAATGATGCTTTTTTATTTTATGCTGGGTCTCTCTGAGTCAATTATTTCAAAATGCTCACTCACATTTTCCTAAAAAGTTACCTCAGGTTCAGTTCCCAGCGGTGCCACTTGCTACATGACCATGATCTGGTGCCACTGGTTATGCAAGATGGCAGGTTTCTCCTCTCACGTCAATGACACAGTGGGGAACTAGCCAATCAGTACACCTGCTTAGCTGTTCTAAGACAGTATGTGGTAAGTATCTAAGACAGTATGTGGTAAGCATTTCCTGAATCTACAGTGGATGGCATGTGTAAGCCTGGACCCAGGTTTACATGCATGATCATGCTTCCCTCAAAACCGGGTTATCTGCCTCTGCTTTGTCTCTGCTGTATCTCTCCCCCACCCCCCAACTCTGTCTTTCCATCACAGTGGGGGGCACCGAGGGGCCGCGCGGGCAGGCGTGGGAGTCCAGCCGAGCGCTCCCCGGGCTCCAGGAGGGGCAGGAGGGGTAGCAGGGGCCACACGGGCTCTGCTGAGGAGGGCAGACTGTCCCCAAAGCTGCACCCCTCCCAGCCACCAGGAGCGCTGTTGCACACACCCTCCACTGCGATGGGCACAATGGGTTGCATCAATACCCATAAGGACTTTAAGGAATTACATGTGTGTCGGACTGGGGGAAGAGCGGTGACATTCAACAAAAACACGTCGCAGCCCCTGAGCTGAAGTAAGAACACAAGGCGAAACACGCGGTACTCACGATGCGTGGTCTGAAGGGCGGCTTGACTTTTCTCTGCTCCAGCAGTGCCCAATCGATCTCCTTAAAGAACGGGTGGGCTTTAATCGCTTCCTCCAGGCCGTGGGCCGCCACACAGCCCAGACGCTTATTGGGACTCTTCGTCATGAACTGGGACGGAGGAGGCAGACAGGAGGAAAGGTTAGCGAAGGCACACGCGAGCTGTGGAGGTGATGTGGAGGTGATGTAGTATCTCGTCCGGTGATGGCTGTCACGGTGAGGGAGCCGGTTGTCCACCAGAGGGGCGTGCGTGCTCAGCCAGGAGAACCCGGCAGCATCACACAACCACACCCTCCACAGCCACGTCACTCCCCCGATCACAATCACCTTCATACTGATCACCTGGTGTTTATTACTCCTCCCTTTCTTAAGCCCACAGGTCGTGTCATTCAGTGCTGCACATTCCATGCGCCGTCATCCCATGAAGTAACCTTACCTTGCGTCATTGGACTGTATGACACGACAGTACTTCTCGTACTGCTTACCTTCTTTTGTGTTCACTTTTTGCCCTTGTGCCTGAGTCTTTCTGTTACCCATTTTTTACTATGGAGAATAAAGACTTGAACCAAGCGCCCGTGCCTCTTGCTGCTATCCACCCACCGTTACAGAATGTGCAGCCTGGATCAGCAGGAGGCAATGAACCCACGCCTTTGGAAGTGCTGTCCGCTCAAGGTAGGTTGTTGGGACACCAGCAACAAGAAATCGGAGAGTTAAGAACATTAATGCAGACACTAACTGGATGTGTACAAGCTCTTACTCTTCAGGCTCAAAATCCCGCCAATCCCCCCCCCCCCCTGAAGGAGCGAGGTTACCTCTCGCACCCCCCGAGCCGTACGACGGGGACCCGGAGAAATGCGAGGGCTTCCTCGTACAATGTAAAATTTATTTCGCCGATAGACAATGTATCAGTGAACGGGCGAAAGTAGCGTATATAATTTCACGGCTCACCGGAAGAGCTCTAACTTGGGGGCTGCTCTATTATCAGGAGAATCCCCTTTGCTGCAAAATTATGTGGCTTTTGTTGACGAATTTAAGGAGGTTTTTCACCATCCGCGACAGGGGAGAGCCAGCGGACAAAGTCTGCTAAAAATGAAGCAGGGGTCACGACCAGCGTCGGAGTTTGCCCTGGAGTTCCGCACAGTAGCGGCCGGGACTGGTTGGAACGACGCAGCGCTTGTGGGACGTTTTCCTAGCAGGACTGAGACCTGAACTACGGGCGGAGCTGGCCTGTCGCCAGGAATCATGCACTCTCAATGAGGTGGTTCGTCTGGCGATCACGTACGATAGACTCCTGCAAAGAGAGGCGGGGGAGGTCCAGGCCGGTTGAACGATTCCTCACGAGAGGAGCTCCGAGGAGAGGGTGGCGGAACCCATGCAGATCGGAGCAACGAGACCACCGAAGGAGCCTGCTCATCCGAGCAGTGGCAGGGTTCGGGTGAGTAGCTCCTTGGTGGACAAATTGCTCACTATTCCAGCCACCCTTTCTTATCAACGTTTCTCTCTGGGGATTTCTGCCCTAGTGGACTCGGGAGCATCGGGGAACCTGATGGGGCCGGCCCTGGCAAAGAGAATGAAGATTCCCTTGCGAGAATTGGAGGAGCAGCGCAGAGTGCAGGCACTGGATGGCAGACCTGTGGGCGGGGGTTACATACGGCACTACACCCCACCCGTTAAACTCACCATCCAGGGTCACACAGAGCACATTATTTTCCTTATCCTCCCTGAACTAACTAATGACATCACGTTAGGTCTCCCTTGGTTACGTTTACACAAACCCCTCCTCAGTTGGCACACAGGCAAGATCTCTGGCTGGGCCGCGCCTACCGTTACTCGGCTCCCTCAGGGTCCCATAGAGGTATGTACTACCACAGTGGAGAGTCCTAACGTGGCAAGCTCTCAAGCGATCCCCCAGCCTATCAAGATCTCGCTGAGGTGTTTAGTTCCGTGAAGGCCTCCCAACTCCCGCCTCACCGTCCGTGGGACTGTAGTATCACACTCAAAGAGGGGAGTGTACCACCGCGTGGAAGAGTGTATCCCCTCTCTCAGGAGGAAGAGCAGGCCATGCAGCAGTATGTTAGAGAGGCCCTAGCACAGGGTTATATCGCTCCCTCTACCTCGCCTGCCTCAGCCAGCGTCTTCTTTGTTAAAAAGAAAGATGGGGGTCTGAGGCCATGCGTAGATTATCGAGGGCTCAATTCCCTCTTAGTGGGATACGCATATCCTCTGCCCTTAGTGCCGTCAGCTTTTCGAGCAGTTAAGGGAGGCGCAAATCTTCACTAAGCTCGATCTACGCAGCGCCTATAATCTCATCCGCTAAAAGAGGGGGATGAGTGGAAAACGGCGTTTAATACGTCTACTGGACACTATGAGTACCGAGTTTTGCCGCACGGCTTGGCTTCGCTCCGTCGTTTTTCCAGGCGTTCATTAACGAGGTACTTAGAGAGTATTTGGGTAAATGTGTTGTCGCATATATCGATGACATCCTCGTTTATTCACGCTCTCTCGACCAACATATGCATGATGTACGAGCCGTACTGCACACTCGCTTGCGCAACAATCTTTATTGTAAGCTTGAGAAGTGTGATTTCCATCTCAGTAGGATTAATTTCCTTGGCTATACCATCGAGCCCGGTTCCGTGCACATGCAGTCGAGCAAGGTAGAGGCTGTGACCAGATGGACTCGTCCGCACACACGGCGCGAGCTTCAGAGATTTCTGGGCTTCGCAATTTTTACCGGCGGTTCATCAGGGAATTTAGCTCTATCGCGAGGCCTCTCACGGACCTGCTGCGTGGAGGAGCTAAGCAATTGAAATGGACTGAGGAGTCGGAGAGATCATTTGCTTCGCTAAAAAGGGCGTTTGCTACGGCGCCCGTATTGCATCAGCCAGATCCGTCTAAGCCCTTCGTCGTGGAGGTGGACGCGTCCAACGTTGGGGTGGGGCGGTGCTGTCTCAAAGACTAAAGAAACATAGCCCTTTGAAACCCATTGCCTTCTATTCGCATAAGCTTAGTCCGGCAGAAAGTAATTACGGCGTGGGAGATCGCGAGCTGCTCGCCATGAGGCTGGCTTTTGAAGAGTGGAGACACTGGTTGGAGGGTGCCAAGCACCCCTTCTTGGTACTTACCGATCATAAAAATCTGGAATATCTACGTAACACCAAGAGGATGAACGCGAGGCAGGCTAGATGGTCACTGTTTTTCTCCAGGTTCCGCTTTCAGGTCACCTATCGCCCCGGAGAGCAAAATGGCCGTGCGGACCTTTTTCCGTTCCTTCCCGGACAGTGCGGACACCGTGAAGGAGGAGCGGTTTTACCATCTGCCTGCTTTCTTGGGAGTGTCGCCTGGGAAATAGATCGGGCCATCGACGCTGCAAACCCACATCGCGCTGTCCGCCCCATCGCAGGTACGTGCCTCTTGCTCAGCGTGGTGCTTTAATTAACTGGGCCCATACATCGTTAGGCACGGGACATCCCGGATCCACCAGGACGTCACAACTACTGGGAGCACGTTACTGGTGGCCGTGCATGCATAGTGACATTTTGAAGTTCGTCGGCGCTTGTCCCGTGTGCGCCAGGAGCAAAGTGCCTCGGACACCGCCCGCGGGTAAATTACTCCCTCTGCCGATTCCTCAACAGCCCTGGACACACATTGCCATAGACTTTGTTACGGACCTGCCTAGCTCCGAGGGGAACACCGCCATATTGGTGGTCGTGGATAGATTTTCCAAGATGGTGCGTTTTCTACCTCTGCCTGGTTTACCTACGGCCTGGGAGACTGCGGACCTCCTGTTCAGGCACGTATTCAGGCAGTTCGGTCTGCCTGAAGATATCGTGTCTGACAGGGGTCCGCAGTTCACGTCACGGGTTTGGCGTGAGTTTATGTCCAATTTAAACATCACGGTTAGTCTCACGTCGGGCTACCACCCCCAGGCCAATGGACAAGTCGAACGTGTTAACCAGGAGCTGACCCGGTTCCTCAGAGCTTACTGCAGTGAGCACCAGGAGACGTGGTGTGCGTCTCTACCATGGGCGGAGTACGCGCAGAACTCGCTGACGCAGAGCAGTACGGGCAGACGCCTTTTGAGTGTGTGTTGGGGAGGCAGCCGCCTCTATCCGTGGAACGCGGCTTCCTCTGACCAGCCTGCGGTGGAGGCGTGGTGTAAAAAGAAGCGAGCGCGTATGGGCGGACACGCACCAGAGACTGAAGACCGCGGTGAAACGGTTTCAGAAGAAAGCGGATCGCAGACGTTCGAGGCCCCGGAGTACAAACCCGGCGACAAGGTATGGGTGTCTACCAGCGACGGCCGGCTAGGCTCAAGGGGTAAGCTTGGTGACCGTTATGTGGGCCCCTACGTGATCACTCGCCCGATTACTCGTGTGACGTGCAGGGTGGCCCTTCCAGGGGACAGAAGGGTGTCCCGGGCGTTTCACGCATCTGCCCTTAAGCCCTACAGGAGGAGGCGCTTTGAACGGACTGATCCAGCCAGGGAGAACCCGGCAGCATCACACAACCACACCCTCCACAGCCACGTCACTCCCCCCGATCACAATCACCTTCATACTGATCACCTGGTGTTTATTACTCCTCCCTTTCTTAAGCCCACAGGTCGTGTCATTCAGTGCTGCACATTCCATGCGCCGTCATCCCATGAAGTAACCTTACCTTGCGTCATTGGACTGTATGACACGACAGTACTCTCTTATTGCTTACCTTCATTTGTGTTCACTTTTGCCCTTGTGCCTGAGTCTTTCTGTTACCCATTTTTTACTATGGAGAATAAAGACTTGAACCGAGCGCCCGTGCCTCTTGCTGCTATCCACCCATCGTTACAATGGCCTGGAGCATGTGTGCTTCATGTGTCCGAGGTGCCAGCAAGACACATCGCAGTGAGACAGATCTCAGTGCGACACATCGCAGTGAGACAGATCTCAGTGCAGTGAGACAGATCTCAGTGCGACACATCGCAGTGAGACAGATCTCAGTGCGACACGGCGCGGTCCAACAAAAACACACTGATGTTCCCACAAACGTTCAAGCAACCGCCAAAGTACACACACACACACCCACGTGCATGCACACACACACACACACACACACAAACACATGCACATACACATACAAACTCACACACACACACACATTTGTGGACACCATAAATTATTAATATGAGTGATTGTTAATTAAGATGAAGGTCAGACATAAACTAAACAATTTTTTTTATCCACAAACACACACACACACACACACACTCACACACACTCACACAAACACACACACACACACTGGTGTTGGTACTATAAAGGGGCCAAATTGTTGGTTCGTCTTCCCCGAAATCAGATGTGAGGTCACACAAGCCTCAGGAGAACATGCTCCATTCTTTTCCCACAAGAAGCGTTATTCCACTCAGCTCTCTCCTTCTCTCACTTCCCTGTCTCTCTCTCCCCCCTTCCCCGTCTCTGTTCCCCTTCTGTCTCACCCATTTTCTCTTCTTCACTCTATGTTTGCATCTCACTTTCACCGTGGCAGTTTGCTCCTGCCCAACATCCCTCTTTACTAATCACCACTTAGACAAGCGAGCGGAAGCTAGATGGAGAAAAAAATAAATATACACATGCAGACAAACGACAAAAAGAAAGGATAAAGAGGAGAGAGAGAGAGAGAGAGAGAGAGGAGTAGAGAGAGAGAGAGGAGTAGAGAGAGAGAGAGAGAGAGAGAGAGAGAGAGAGAGAGAGAGGAGAGAGAGAGAGAGAGAGAGAGAGAGAGAGAGAGAGGGAGTAGAGAGAGAGAGAGGAGAGAGAGAGAGAGGAGTAGAGAGAGAGAGAGAGAGAGAGAGAGAGAGAGAGAGAGAGAGAGAGAGAGAGAGAGAGAGAGAGAGAGAGAGAGAGAGAGAGAGGGGAGTACAGAGAGAGAGGAGAGAGAGAGAGGGGAGTAGAGAGAGAGAGAGGAGAGAGAGAGAGAGAGAGAGAGAGAGAGAGAGGAGAGAGAGAGAGAGAGAGAGGAGAGAGAGAGAGAGTAGAGAGAGAGAGAGAGAGAGGAGTAGAGAGAGAGAGAGGAGTAGAGAGAGAGAGAGAGAGGAGAGAGAGAGAGAGAGAGAGAGAGAGAGAGAGAGAGAGAGAGAGAGAGAGAGAGAGGAGTACAGAGAGAGAGGAGGAGAGAGAGAGAGGGGAGAGAGAGAGAGAGAGAGAGAGAGAGAGAGAGAGAGAGAGAGAGAGAGAGAGAGGGGAGTAGAGACAGAGAGAGAGGAGTAGAGAGAGAGAGAGAGAGAGAGGAGTAGAGAGAGAGAGAGAGAGTAGAGAGAGAGAGAGAGAGAGGGAGTAGAGAGAGAGAGAGAGAGAGAGAGAGAGAGAGAGAGAGAGAGTAGAGAGAGAGAGAGAGGAGAGAGAGAGAGAGGGGAGTAGAGACAGAGAGAGGAGTAGAGAGAGAGAGAGAGAGAGAGGAGAGAGAGAGAGAGAGAGAGAGAGGAGTAGAGAGAGAGAGAGAGAGAGAGAGAGAGAGAGAGAGAGAGAGAGAGAGAGAGGAGAGAGAGAGAGGAGAGAGACAGAGAGAGAGGAGTAGAGAGAGAGAGAGGAGTAGAGAGAGAGGAGTAGAGAGGATGCTCACTGCTTTCAGGATGCTCACGGCCTCTTTGCTTAGCCACACCGGGTAGAGCACATCGTCGTGGAGGATGGACTCAAATAGGTCGTCCTCGTTGTCGGCCTCAAATGGGGGCTGGCCTGCCATCATCTCATACATGAGCACGCCCAAGGCCCACCAGTCCACCGATGGGCCGTACTCCAGCTCCTGCAGGATCTGCAGCAAACAGGGAGAAAAATCAAACCCTGCGCCTATTCAAAGTCCTGGGGCCTCATATCGTGACAACAAAGGCCAGTTGTGATTACTGTGATTAATGTTCTGCTTACAATTTCTAGCCTTGATTACCCCAAATTGTTTCATTACTTCACTCCCGTGTCTCTGATCTTGTGAACTCTGACTCATCAGAATACACAAAGACAGCTTGCTTGAAAAAATCAGATGTTGCTTCAATGCACAATTCTGAGTTGAATTAACCACACTTGTTTAGGACTTGCTGTTTACAGATACTGCGGGACTTAAAAGAACGAAAAGGAGCACTAAAGGTAGTCTTTGTTACTGTCGCCCAATTGCATAGACCTCAACAGAGATATCAGTCAACATGCTGTGAACTACTGTGAACAGTCTTCCACCACGCAGGCTGCGACTTGCACGACTACTTCAGCGGCGTGGCCCAGACATCATTTTACCTGGCACGCTAAGTGTTGATGTTGTGCCTGAGCACATTACATAACCAGCAGGCTGCACGATAAACTCACAACAGAGTTCGGGGCCTCACCTCGGGCGCAATGTAGTCGGGCGTGCCGCAGAAGGTGGTGGTGGTCACACCGCCCAGGATGCCCTCTTTGCACATGCCGAAGTCAGCCAGCTTGCAGTGTCCCTCTGCATCCAGCAGAATGTTATCCAGTTTCAGGTCCCTGCGTGCGGGAAACAGGAGAGTCGTAACGCAGCAGCCACAGAATTTCAGGGCCTCGGAGCGCCGGGCCTAGAGCCAGGTGCATGCGGCGGGAAGAATGCAGGGTCAAAGGTCAAGGTGCAGCAGAGTGGGTCATGGGGCGGAGCTGTGTGCGGTAGCGGCGTAAATCTAGTGAAGTATTCTGTACTCCTACGCCTCACGGCAGGTCCAAAACAGACCAGGTGAGTTTCTTCACTGTCATAAATCACTGTTGATTTCAATCAACACTACATAATATTGTGAAACAACATAAATCTAGTTGTAAATATTGTAACATTGTGCACCTCAATGAACTTACTGCCTAGATTTTGCCTAACATTAATAATAAACAATACCAGACAAAGTCCTCTTTTTCAATCATACACATATGCATAAACATACAATTATGGCTATGGCTTTAAATTTATATGCAAAATTGTCCAGTGTGTACACTGTATAATATCCATTTACAACATTATGTGTATCTCCGTGTGTAAAACTGAAGAATGTAGTAATTTATTTGCAATATGTAACTGCTGAGAAGGAAGAGGCCAATGTAAGAGATACACTTATTCATTCTGAATCATTCTGAATCATTCTGAATCACTCTGAATCATTCTGAATCATTCTGGATCATTCTGAATCATTCTGAATCACTCTGAATCATTCTGAATCATTCTGAATCATCCTGAATCATTCCGATTCATTCTGAATCATCCTGAATCATTCTTAATCATTCTTTGTCGAACATGTAAGTGCCAAAGAGGACTTCAAGTGTAAAACAAACACTCTTAAACACAGTTCCAGACTGAGATAGAGGGAATGGAACACCAAACAGTCTGTGTGCGAGTGTGTGTGTTGTTATTGAGCGAGGTAGTGTGAAAGGAGTACGAGTGCATGGGGGAGGGAGGGAGGGAGAGAGAGAGAGAGGGAGGGAAGGAGGGAGGGAGGGAGGGAGGGAGGGGGGGGGGGAGAGGCAGTGGCGATAAGGTGTGTCTGATGAAAGCTGGTGAGGGGAGGGATGAAACTAGCCGGCTTGGAGCTTGATGGTTGATTGCATGAAGAATGTCAACATCTCAGGATGTCATTCAGGTGTTTTCGCCAACCAGACCTACTGAAAGGAGAACTTGTGTGTGTGTGTGTGTGTGTGTGTGTGTGTGTGTGTGTGGGTGTGTGATGGAGGCGCTTATGCAACTGCTCTATTTTAGATTCTCCAAAAAAAGGCACATCGTGTTCAGGGTCGCGCCCGAACCTTCTGTCCGCAGGCGTGTGCAGAACGCTGGGGAGAGTCTGAGCGTGAACAGGTGGGCGGGCGCCAACAGCACAGGCCCGGGAGGGGCGGAGCACGTGTGTCCACGGACCTGAGCCACGAAGCAGGAGGGTGGGGACTTCAGCAGACATGACCCGCTGCTCCGGGTTCATCCAGCCCTTATGGTCTACATCTATGGCCATACAGGCTGCTCCATGAATTCCCCATATCACAATCTCTCCTGCACACACCCTTTCCCCTTTCTCTCTATCTCTCCCCCCTCCATCTAGTTCTATCTACTTGGTTACCCCTCTAGATCCTCCTAGTCACGTTGCTTAAGCCATTTTGTTTTTTTACTTCCTCTGTTCAGTGTGTTCACAACGTCTCCCTCTCACCATATTTCCTTTTGTGTGTAACAAAATTAACTCTCAAATATTACAGTAAAGGTGTCATGAAGGTTAAATAACATTAATTAAAGTACATTAATTAAAAAATAGTACTGAGCTAGAAAGAAAATTAAGAAATCCAGGGAGGGAGAGAGAGAGGGGGACAGAGAGAGAGTGGAAGATATAGACCAAGAGAGGGGGAGAGAGAGATAAAGAGAGAGAGAGAGGAAGAGAGAGAGGAAGAGAGAGAGGGAGAGAGAGGGGAGGGAGAGGGAGAGAGGGGGGACAGAGAGAGAGAGTGGAAGATATAGAGCAAGAGAGGGGGAGAGAGATAAAGAGAGAGAGAGGAAGAGAGAGAGGGAGAGAGGGGAGAGAGAGCGGGGAGAGAGAGAGAGAGGGAGAGAGAGAAAGCATTTCCTGCATTGCGTGTTAATCTTGAGGGGCGATTTTTCCACTGCGTACCCAGCAACCTCTACCTCTATTTTGTTATTCTATATGTTATTGTCATTCTATATATTATTTGCTATATATTTTGCTATATATGTATATATATATATATATATATATATATATATATATATATATATATATATATACACATACATACATACATACATACAGTACATACATACATACATACAGTACATACATACAGTACATGCTACATGTAATGTACATTATGAAATATGAATATGAAAAATATTTTCATTTGCACACAGGACACCCTGCTAAATTAAGACACCCCCCTAAATATTTTCCACCATGTAGAGTTTATTCCCCTTATTTAGTTAATCAATCAACGGGTGTGGGGTAGTCAATACAGCTGACTATATATCAACAGTATTAACAAACATCCTTGATTTTGTGTCCACAACTCAGTGGAGACAGTGCAGACATATTTGAAGTGTGAGTATGTACTTGAAAGGTGCATGGAAAATCTGGATCTTGGATGTCGCTGTCAAAGGAATCTGACTTGGTGAAACTAGGGCGTGTCAATCAGAATAAACGCAGAAAAGGGAATACCATCTATCCATCCATCCATTCGCATCCACTTATCCAGGTCCACGTGTTAGGGGCAGTAGCCTAAGCAAGTAGCCCAGATTTCCCTCTCCCCAGCCATAAATAATCTCTCTAGCGTGTCCTGGGCCTTCCCTGGGGCCTCCTCCAGTTGGACATGCCCGGTACACTTTACCAGGGAGGGGTGCAGCTGCCATCCGGACCAGATGGAATCACCTGCAGGTGCCAAATCGGACACCAGATGCCTGAATCATTCTCCTCAACCTTTGCCTTTTGGCTCAGCTCTCTCTTCATCACAACAGTCCAGTACAGCGTCTGCAATAGTGCAGACGTCGCACCGATCTGCCTGTCAAACTCCCTTTCTACTCTTCCCTCATTTGTGAGCAAGAACAGATTTGGTATTGAACTCCTCCACTTGAGACAAGGACTCATTCCCGACCCAGAGAATTTCCCACAAACCAAACTGCTTCCACAACTTGGTTACGCAGAAATTCTGTCCACAAAAGTTATGAACAGAATCGGTGACAAAGGCCAGCCCTGACAGAGTCCAACCCCAACTGGTAAACAGTCTGACTTACTGATGGCCATGCGAACCAAGCCCTTACTCTGTTTATACAGTGACTGGATAGCCTGTAGCAGCGGGCCCAGTACCCTATATTGGGACAACCCCAGAGGGACTCGGTCAAATGCCTTCTCCAGATCCACAAAACGCATGTGGACTGCTTGAGTAAGTTTTGCCACCAAGGAGTTTCACAACTGCCCTGGTCACCTGGTCATCTTTCTAACAGGTTCCTCTGTCAGACGTTCCCAACAAACCCTCACGACAGGTCTATCTGGCATCCTCACTCACCATGTGATCCACCTCACCACTAGGGGGTGAACAGCTGTCAGCTCAGCTCCTCTCTTTACACGTGTGTCCAAGACTCCAAAAGAGGAAACAAGTACAATATTTAGTGGCTAAATACAATTAAATAATGATCACATAAAAGGAATAGTGCAAGAAAATGTGCCCAGAGTGAAGCGTTCACAGGAGTGTGAGTTATAGATAAAAGATGGAAAAGATAAAACATATTCACGTTGCAATGAGATTTAGTCAGTGGCGGACCAGGACCATGCTGACTACTGACTGTAAAAGCCTGTGTGGGTTGGTAGAGGTTTTGGTCAGTACCGGCCCCAGCTGGAGGAGAACGTCTTGGTGATGTGTACAGGCCGTGAGGGTTGAGTCGTGATCTGCTCGCCTCATTGTTCTGGAGGCATTTGTTGATGTGTGGACGCATGTGCGTTGTGATTTAACCTGCACACGTGTGGAGGATCTACTTGATTAACGAAGAAGAAAGAATTTAGAAGAAAGAATTTAGAACTGCATATATCAATTGGCACAAGAAAAACTCTTTTAGTAAGTTTTCGTTTTGTTAAAAAGGAAAGGAAAAAACTCTCCTCATAAGAATATTGTTATGGAAACATGGGCCCTTATCAGCGGTGCGACTGCACGTCTCCGTGTGCCAGTCCACCCGCTGCCCCGTCTCCACAGCAACTACACGTCACAAACGATGAGTTACGGGATCCAGAGGGGACAGTAGAGGTAGAGCAGTAGAGGCCATGACTCCGTGGACTCTTATCTCGTCCCCGTCCTGCTCTACAGGTGGGTGGTATACACACACTGTAGCCACTGCTGTCCCTGCAGGCCCGCGATGTGGGACAAGCCTGCGCAAGACCCCACCCGAGTCCCGGACGAGGCCCTGCCTCCCACCCACTCTCTCTCCAGCAGCGCGGGCGTGGGTGGAGGCTCCTGGTGGAGGTAGATGCACTCCAGCAGCAAGCAGTACAGACTGTTACGTCGGAGAGGGGGGAGGGGGTAGCTGTTGTTTTTCATGTTAGTTTTTTTTCCCGTAGGTATGCGTGGTGTCGTGCAGGTCAGGGAGAGGTAGGCTGAGTTAATGTGAGGCAATAATGCTGTCTAACCACACAGGGTGCAACTCACACACGAGTCTCTCGGAGATCTCACACGAGTCTCACACACTGTCTGCCACAGACTCAGGGACAGGAGGCTTGGCGAGGAGCTGCCAACACATGTGCGTCAAGGCCTAGAAAGTGCCTGAACATTTCTAAAGGATCTCAATATAATCTCCCCCAAAACGCCTTGTTCTGTTTTCCCTCCAGTGACTCTGCGCTTAGGGAAGATGAAGCAGATTAGAGAAGCCTTCTAATTACCTAATCACCCAGCTTGCTTTGCTTCTAAGGTGGGCTTCAGGAGGTTATGCCGATCTCCCTTATTCCCACAGTAGGAAAATCAATCCTGGAACCACATTACAGCAATACGGTATGAATAGATTTGTGTTTATGTGTGTTATTCTCATAACACACAATGATCCATTCATACTGGTTGGATCACATCCTGTCCAGTTTCCACATACTGGTCAAGTGTGACGTTTAAGTCCCTAACAATAAACAAAGTCACATAAGGTCTTGAGGTGTGTTCTTGTAGGTCTTCCAAAAAGCAACGTTCTGGAGCTCAACCTGCATCGCCCATATGGGAAGACTTAGATTGGTTCAAAATGAGCTTGGTTTAAATAATCATAACTGTTAAAATGCAACTACAAGTGAAGCTATCAATTATCAGCTGTAAATAACTTTGCTTTGTCCAGCTAGAATCATGGAGTGAAATGAACAAAAAGAATCAGATCTCGTAACACTGCAGACTAAACATTCCTCAGTGTCTGTCTGTTCTGAGTGGGTATTGTCCAAACGAATATTCTGAATCACACAGTCGTGGTGTTCTAACAAAGGCCGACATTGCTTATCAAACTTGAATGAGCAGCGACCAATCTCCAAGGTTCGTTTGAAGGTAAGAGTAATTTGCAGGCTCTTACATCACATCTAGACACACAGATTTTGTTGTTTTGTACATGTCTCTTGCATTAAGGAAGAGACAGTGCTCTGTGTATGAGTGAAACACGTCAGACTCCAACTTAGCAACAGGCCTCATGTTCTTCTCTGTTTTGATTTTTCTACAGCTTTGGTTGCTAATAGCTAATGTTTAGCTATTCAGTTAACGTAAGGTGGTCTGACAGGCCGTAGATGCTACTAGCCAAGGACACATCCTGTCAGGTAAACCGAAAAGCTAGTGAGCATTTCTGAGTAAACAAAGATCATGCACTGCACCGAGACTTTATGACACATCCACAGTATAAGCACACTGAAGTCCTGAATGTCTTATGTACCTCTATTTTTTCAGCAACAATGGTGTCTGTTAATGAATCACCTCTATTCCTTTACTAGACAACCTAGTGAATATTTTAAAGATGTCTGTTTTTTAAACTACTTAAAACCCTTATGTATTTATACAATTGTTTGCTAGGCCTTGTGTATAAGCTTTGATTATACATGTTCTATGAAGATCAAGGCCCAATCCCTCACTTCAGTGATTTAGTGTCAATGACTGAATTTAATTTCATAAAGGACACGGATGATAATGTGTTACATATCTAAAAAAAAAACTATAAGTTCAGACCAATCAGGTGCAAAATCAGAATACAGTAAACCCAGCCCAGTTCAGCCTTGGTCCAGCCCTAGTTCAGCCCTAGTTCAGCCACCCAGCCCAGTTCAGCCCTAGTTCAGCCCTAGTTCAGCCACCCAGCCCAGTTCAGCTCCTAGTTCAGCCCTAGTTCAGCCACCCAGCCCAGTTCAGCTCCTAGTTCAGCCCTAGTTCAGCCACCCAGCCCAGTTCAGCCCTAGTTCAGCCCTAGTTCAGCCACCCAGCCCAGTTCAGCTCCTAGTTCAGCCCTAGTTCAGCCACCCAGCCCAGTTCAGCCCTAGTTCAGCCCTAGTTCAGCCACCCAGCCCAGTTCAGCCCTAGTTCAGCCCTAGTTCAGCCACCCAGCCCAGTTCAGCTCCTAGTTCAGCCCTAGTTCAGCCACCCAGCCCTAGTTCAGCCCTAGTTCAGCCCTAGTTCAGCTCTAGTCCACACCTACATCTCCTTCTGAAGGTGCACAGGACAGTAGGGACACATGGACCAAACCCTTACCAGATCAAACAGATATGACATATCTACATCTACATCTACACTGCAAGTTGAGACAGTGAGACATTCTCTCAAGTATTTCAGCAAAACTAACAAATGTCACAATTACAAAAGTGACGCCCTCTGACCTTGGCGTGGAGAATAGCCCAGCTCCTTCTGAACCGCCTGTGGCCTTCCCTCTCCAAAAGTCAGTTTCAGGAAAACCAGGGAGGGAGGAAGTGGTTTCAATTCAATACAACAACATCCAGCTCCAAATGAGATTCTTCCTGTTCAAGCCCCAGAAGAGCATTTGGAGCGGCAGAGAATGGCTGGGTGGGGAAGCCGAGGGGTTGCTGGGGTCACTCTAACCCTTAGGGACAGGACCATGACCTGCACACCGTCCCATCGAGCAGATATACATCTAATAATCTACTAGATCTATTGATCAGTGGTGTGGGGCTTTGGGTGAGGAGTATATCAGCCTCTCTGAGCCTACTGGTGCTTGGGGAACAGGGCATCAGCAACTTGAAACTTAGATGTAAAGACTGTATTGTAAAGAACAATATTCAAATTTCATACACGCTGGTTCACTGATCGATGGAGACACATACAGTAGACACCAGATTGTACAGAAGAAAAGACAAAAGTTAAACCAAGGACAGGAATGCCAGCCTCATGTCCCTGAGCACGGCCTGATGTGTGTGGTTAATGACAAACAAAACAGTAGATAAACAAACTGGGAGGGAGGGAATAAATCATCCAAGAGACAGGGCTCTTTCACGTAAACAACCTGGGGTAAACAACCTGAGGTAAACAAGGGCAACAAATGCCCCTAACTATAAGTTAAACAGCCACCCAACACACTAGACTCCAACCCTGACCCGAGATACCCCGTATTACACGCAAAAGTGTGCTCGTGTACCATTATTCTGATGAATTGACAAATCTGGAATGATTAGAGGAGTGAATTGGCATAGCTTGTCATCTTTGAGCTCAAAGCATTATTCTAAGGCATAATTTGGAACCGCATGGAACCGCATTTGGAACATGCTTGGTGCCAATTGTGTTGCAACAACCGCTGAACACTTTATATGTTTGACGCAGTGGAGCAGTAATGCTATGTAAAGTATAAATCTCGTTGGGGTTGTAGAGACACATATTACATTCAACACAAAACAATGCATCGTTCACAACTGTTCACTCCCTGCCCACGTGTGTGCGGGTGACTTAGCACATTACCTATAAATGACGCCGTTCCGGTGGAGGAACATGAGTGCAGAGGTGACCTCAGCGGCGTAAAAACGGGAGCGGGCTTCGTCAAACTTGCGCGAACGCTGGATCTGGAACATCAGGTCCCCTCCGTTCACGTACTCCATCACGAAGAACAGGCGGTCCTGAGGGGACGAGAAGAAGACGTAAGTCCGTGCCAGCGGAGTTGGAGCGAACGTGCATCGTCGTCGTCAATCACCGTCATCAAGGTCCAGGTCCTAGAGATGTCCCACCTTCCCTTGACCTAGGAGCCACCATGACCAAGTGGCCAACCATATACATTCATCACTTAATCAACAACAAGGGATTACAAAATCCAGGACCAGGATTTGGATTTTAAGTCCAGATTTGAATACTACTGATGTACACTGAACTGAAACCTCAGACAAGTATCCTATCGCAAACACTGCCAATGAAGAGAACTGTAATTTGGGGATACTTACTACATTCCACAGAGAGGGAGGCTGACATGAGGGAACATTCCAAGAACATCAATTTTGTGAAAGAAGAAAACACAGTTCTTCACAGAAAGTACAGCCCAGTGTTCAGGCCAACAGAGGCTGAAAACACGAGGCCCTTAGAGTTGGATGGTGATCGAGGCCACAAGGAAACAAAGCAGCATTTTTAATCGTCGATCTGGACGGACTGCACATCTATTCCCAGGAAACAAACTGGTTGACCCAGAGATGCAAGGATAGCATATAATTACTGCTTATCCCCAGTGCAAGGTGGAATGGAGATTGTCCCAGTGGAGATCTAAGCCATGACCTTCCATATTTTATCTCCACCCACTGGCAGCATTGCCCCTAGGGCTGTACCTGTTCTTAGCATGAATCTACTCCAGTCTGGGTGCCTGCTTTCTTCACAACGCTAACTGTTCATAAAACGAATGGACTCATCGTGTTGTATAATTAATTCAAAGCAACTAGTAGATGTATTGATATCTCAGAACCACACAGAAGCGTGGAAGCAGAAGCCTGTAGACTGTACCGCTCAATCATGCTAATCACGTTTAGCCGGCAGGCAGCTTTTGACAGGAGCTTTCGACAATGCCACATGCACCTTTTGTCACGAACTGTAACACTCTGATCGGTGCCTCTGCCTGTCTGTTGGGGTCAAAGGGCTGAAGTGAAGTACATTCCATTCCAACCTGGAGCCACCAGCAGATCCCCGACTCATTGCTACAGGCGACGTGCTAACACCTGTTAGCGCCTTTCCGTCCACTACGGATATGCTGCGGAACACCCGCCGCCACACTGTGCCGATTTGCCATTTCCTAATAAGGAGATGAGGAGAGGTGATGTGCTGCACAGCAGGATAAGCCCCTCCCACCCACCGTCCACCCGCCGCTGCTGCAGGCCGTTAGCGGTCTCGCAGCGCAGTGGCGTTAGCGTAGTAGCGCAGTGGCGTTAGCGTAGAGTCTTTGGACTACATTTCCCATGTCTCTACTCCGCGTTTCCCCAATTGTGAGCGGGAACATCCGAACACGAACATCCGTTGTAGTGTTATTGGGATTAATGTCACCACAGCAGTGAATCCTGAGTGGAGACACAGGAGAAGCTCAAGGCAGCTACTCAAAAACAACATATCCTGTTGAAGTGAAATGGTCACTCAAAGCAAAGGGATCTCAGTCTTACGACCATGGCAGTAAAGTTGAAAGGAACCACTGAATGATTTCCTGCTGAATCTAACGTTGAATCTTATGTGGAATCTAATGTGGAATCTAACGTATCTAAAATTTAATCTAGAGTTGTATCTAACATTGAATCTAACGTGGTATGTAACGTTGAATCTAACGTGGAATCTAACGATGTTATTAAAGCCTATTGTGGGAAATCCAAGTTGAGATTTTCCCTGTTTCTTTCATGTTTTAACATGTTTACTGCAGTTTGATACTTCTACACGTCAGTTATGTAGAAACACTAGTTTAGGAACCTTTGAGTGATAGTGTAGAACATAACCAGCAAAGACCAGAGATCTTCACAGAGGAAAGCCAGACTGAACTGTTACACGTCTTGGACTACAGAGTTCTAGGTGGAGGATTTCCAGTGAGTGATTTTGATTTGCTGACTGCCACGTGCTCTGATGTCCATTTAGACCCGAGTTTTATTTGCAGTGTTTTGCTATTTATTAAGTGTAAATCAATGCCCTGCTCACCTGCTGCAGTCTGATCCAGGACCTGCCCAACTCGTACCACGTTATGTGTTAAGGTGTGTTAGGTGTTAAGGTGTGTTAGGTGTTACCAGCACGTACAAATGTAGGCAGTTGAACAATCTGCTTCTTCCTGATGTGAACAGAAGCACAAGTGATGATCAAACCCACTGGAATTTCGTTGTTCTATTTTGATGGACGAACGTAATCTGGGCTGCTTGTCTTAGAGTGGTGAACGTATCTTACATAAGAGAGCAGACGACTACCTCACCTCATCCTCTGTCTCTGAAAGCGAATTTAAACAGGATGCTGAAATAGTTTGTTTAAAGTGTTCCCAGAGAAGAAGCAAAGGTCCACCCAATCAAACGCGAATAAACATTTCCTGCCTCCAATTACAAACGTTGAGATACTGGCGTCCCTGCACCATACAAGAGAGAAGACTCGACCTCCAGATAATGAAAAGACTCGATCTCAAGATAAAGAAAAGACTTGATCTCAAGATAAAGAAGACTCGACCTCCAGATAATGAAAAGACTCGATCTCAAGATAAAGAAAAGACTTGATCTCAAGATAAAGAAGACTCGACCTCCAGATAATGAAAAGACTCGATCTCAAGATAAAGAAAAGACTTGATCTCAAGATAAAGAAGACTCGACCTCCAGATAATGAAAAGACTCGATCTCAAGATAAAGAAAAGACTTGATCTCCAGATAAAGAAGACTCGATCTCGAGATAAAGAGAAGACTTGATCTCCAGATAAAGAAAAGACTCGATCTCCAGATAAAGAGAAGACTTGATCTCCAGATAAAGAAAAGACTCGATCTCCAGATAAAGAGAAGACTCGATCTGTGTGTATATGTTTGTGCATGTATATGTGTGTATGTGTGTATATGTGTATATGTTTGTGCATGCATGTGTGTGTATGTGTGTATATGTGTATATGTTTGTGCATGCATGTGTGTGTATGTGTGTATATGTTTGTGCATGCATGTGTGTGTATGTGTGTACATGTGTATATGTTTGTGCATGCATATGTGTGTACGTGTGTGTGCACGTGTGTATATGCATATATGTGTGTGTACGTGTGTGCATGTGTGTGTGCATATGTGTACGTGTGTGTGCATTTGTGTGTGTATATGTGTATGTATGTGTGCATATGTGTGTATATGCACATACATGTGTTTGTGCATATGTGTGTGTATATGTGTATGTTCTTATATGTGTGTGTGTGTGTGTATGTGTACGTGTGTGTGCATATGTGTGTATATGCACATACATGTGTTTGTGCATGTGTGTGTGTATATGTGTATGTTCTTATATGTGTGTGTGTGTATATGTGTACGTGTGTGTGCATATGTGTGTATATGTCTGTATGTGTGTGTGTGTGTGTGTGTGTGTGTGTGTGTGTGTGTACGCATTTGTGCGTATGTGAATATGTACATTTCCTAGATGAGGTAAAACATTCCTTGGTATGTAAAAAATATATATATAGAGAATCCACCATCTATGAAAACTACTTCCACAAGGTTCTTTTTTTAAGCAAACCTGAGCCATTCCCTGAGCCTTTCATGAGCCATTCATGAGCCCTTCCCTGAGCCTTTCATGAGCCCTTTCACAAGCCATTCATGAGCCCCTCATGAGCCCTTCCCTGAGCCTTTCATGAGCCCTTCCCGAGCCATTCACGAGTCCTTCATGAGCACTTCCCGAGCCATTCATGAGCCCTTCCCTGAGCCATTCATGAGCATTTCATGAGCCCTTCCCTGAGCCTTTCATGAGCCTTTCATGAGCCTTTCATGAGCCCTGGATGAAAACAGTGCACTCTCCCCTGCTGGCCCACTAACTGCATCTCAGCTTGGGGCCCATTTGTCTCCACAGTTTAAGTAATTGCTCTTCCCCAATGCCAGATTACCACACTGCCCACTTGCTTAACAAATGGAAAGCACAGAGATGTTGATAGCAACAGGAAATCATTATAATTTCAGTACAGAGTGTATTGTGTGTGGCCCTGGATACCAGTCAAGAATGTTTATCCTTAAGACCAAAACTAAGCCTTGCAGTGTATACTACTAACACACACACACACATACACACACACACACACACAGTGTTTATTTAACCCTGTGTGTTTTTATGTGTATATGTACACGTATACATATTCACGCACAAAAACATACTTATACTTTGCAGAGGCATAGAAACCACAGCATGTGTAACACACAACCTTTACACACACACACACACACCCTTAACCACAGCTCTCCCCTGCACACACACACACACCCTTAACCACAGCTCTCCCTGCACACACACACACACACCCTTAACCACAGCTCTCCCCTACACACACACACACACCCTTAACCACAGCTCTCCCCTACACACACACACACACCCTTAACCACAGCTCTCCCACACACACACACACACCCTTAACTACAGCTCTCCCCTGCACACACACACACACCCTTAACCACAGCTCTCCCCTGCACACACACACACACACCCTTAACCACAGCTCTCAGCTCCGACACTGACCCCCTGCACACACACACACACTTAACCACAGCTCTCAGCTCCGACACTGACCCCCTGCACACACACACACACACACACACACACACACCCTTAACTACAGCTCTCCGACACTGACCCCTCCACACACACACACACACACACACCCTTAACCACAGCCTCAGCTCCGACACTGACCCCCTGCACACACACACACACCCTTAACCACAGCTCTAACCACAGCTCTCCCCCACACACACACACACCCTTAACCACAGCTTTGCACACCGACACTGACCCCCTGCACACACACACACACCCTTAACCACAGCTCTCAGCTCTGACACTGACCCCCTGCACACACACACACACACACACCCTTAACCACAGCTCTCAGCTCCGACACTGACCCCCTGCACACACACACACACCCTTAACCACAGCTTTGCACACCGACACTGACCCCCTGCACACACACACACACACACACACACACCCTTAACCACAGCTCTCAGCTCCGACACTGACCCCCTGCACACACACACACACACACACACACACACACACCCTTAACCACAGCTCTCAGCTCCGACACTGACCCCCTGCACACACACACACACACACCCTTAACCACAGCTCTCCCCTCCGACACTGACCCCCTGCACACACACACACACACACCCTTAACCACAGCTTTGCACACCGACACTGACCCCCTGCACACACACACACACCCTTAACCACAGCTTTGCACACCGACACTGACCCCCTGCACACACACACACACACACACACACCCTTAACCACAGCTCTCAGCTCCGACACTGACCCCCTGCACACACCCTTAACTACAGCTTTCCACACCGACACTGACCCCCTGCACACACACACACACACACACACACCCTTAACCACAGCTCTCAGCTCCGACACTGACCCCCTGCACACACACACACACCCTTAACCACAGCTCTCAGCTCCAGACACTGACCCCCTGCACACACACACACACCCTTAACCACAGCTCTCAGCTCCGACACTGACCCCCTGCACACACACACACCCTTAACTACAGCTCTCCACACCGACACTAATGTCCTTAACATGAAATGAGTCATAACCGACTCTCCAACCACAGCAGCCTACACTCTGCCTGTCGCACAGCCTGTCGCACAGCTAGTACTGACTCACTGAGGTTTTTTATGTAAGCAGCAAGACAGAGATAAAAAACTCTCCTGGATGGGAATTCGTAACTTTTCCAAATCTAAAGCCAATGTTATAACAGATTACACTCAATTTAAATAATCCGTGAGAGGAGTAATAACTTACTAACCAAAAATGTGCACACTAAAAACCACACATGCATGCACACATGTATACACACCCTCCACTACCAATGACTACTAACCGCTTTGGACAGCAAAAACAGAGAAATGTTCCTGTGTTTGCCAAGTGGCTGTCATGCGCTGCCCACTGAGAGTGTTTTATGGAGCTGGTCACTACACAAGAAATTTCTCTCACTGTTCCAAGAGTGAACCAACACAATCTCTTGATGGATCTCTCCTCACACGGTGCCGATGCCACAAACAACATTTTTCTCCCCCCCCTCCTTACTTCTATGATGATGAAGCTCTTAATTGACTTGTTCTGGCTGTTTCAGGCCTTAACATGCTGACGGGGGCAAACACAGGCTGTGTTTGGGAACACTATGTTCTGGGAGGGAAAAAAGAGCTTTGGAGCTAAATGTAGCATGGCATCAGATCCAGAGACGCTTCAGCTATAGTGTGTGTCCTTGGACTCTCTAGGTGGGCAGTTTGGAAACACGCAATTAAAACAAAACATCTCTGCACAAATAGGACAGAGACCTGGTGTTGTGTAATATGCTATATTACAATATGTGGTGTCTGAACTTGAAATGGAGGTCATTTAAAAAAACGTGTTTAAAGCCCTCATTAGTTTCGAGAACAGTTGCCACTTGTTTATTACGTACATTTTAATAATACAAAAAGGGACAGGAACATACAACACGTGTCCTTGTGTGAGTCGGTGCCATGAGTGGCTGAGTTGCCCATTTAATTTACCCTGACCCAACTGCTGCTAGTGCCTTGAAATCCATACTGCACTGCCTACGAAGTGTAAGGGCATGTTTTAACAGCAGAGGCGTGAGATATACGCTTCAGCACTGAGCATCAGCTTGTGGTGGTGAACGCTGAGCTGAGAGACATAACGATGGAGACGTGTGTGTGGAGTCCTGACAACAGCACAGTGTTTGTCACGGAGACATCACACGGGAATTCTATGACGTTATGCACACAAAAATGTTCTTTAAAGTCCTGCCTGAAGCACTCAGTCCTACATACGTTTGCATGTAACACACACACACACACACACAGACAAGCGTGTGCCCACGTATTTCTGAACGTCTCTGAGAGAACGGAGCTTTCAGCAAAAAACAAACATACAAACGGAGACAGAAATAACAAACTACTGTAGCTCATGGAGGTTTTAATAGATACTTTAATAGAGACTGGAATAGAGACTGGAATAGAGACTGGAATAGAGCAGCTATTCCAGTAATTTTATACCACTTTACCTACAGTCGCAGTCAGTCTACATTAATCAAACAAAGACCACTTTCACGCTCAAATCACTGGTTCAAACCCCCAGCCTCTTGGTCCAAAGGAGGTACTGTCGGTAGCGCTGGCTTGGCACGGGCGGTCTTTCCCAGAAGCCCTGGCCCGAGTGAGGTGGGGGAGCAGGCGTTCCCCAGGAGAACACGCCAGAGAACAACCACCCAGGGAAACACGGCGAGAAGCTTGAGCCACACTGGCGCGCTGGTCTTGCTGCTTCTGCGTGTGCTAAATAATCCACCAATGTGAGGTGGTTAATCGCTGTGCCATTCATCACTGTGAGTGTGATTACTGAGCGGCGGGACGTTAGAGCAGGACGGGGTGCGTCCCGCAGTGGTTTGATTAGCGCTTTTCTCTACGACGGCGGCTTGCGGGTTTGGCCGCGCAAACAGGCGTCAACGCGGAGGCCGCAACAACGGAACCAGGCAACAACGAAACCTGGCAACAACGGAACCTGGCAACAACGGAACCAGGCAACAACGAAACCTGGCAACAACGGAACCTGGCAACAACGGAACCAGGCAACAACGAAACCTGGCAACAACTGAACCAGGCAACAACGGAACCTGGCAACAACGAAACCTGGCAACAACGGAACCAGGCAACAACGGAACCTGGCAACAAAGGAACCTGGCAACAACGGAGCAAGAGCAGCAACTAAGGAGGTAAGAGCCCAGCCAGGAGTGGTGGGAGAAGGGCAGGATGTGGACGCCCACCATGCCCCCCACACCAGCTACACCCGCCACACCTGCCATGACAACAACCCATCACCTGCATTACCAAATCCAGATTATGGGTTGACAGCAAACAAGTACAAATAACTAAGATTTTAGGCATTAAGGAGCTACGAATGTGTTGTGCTTACATGGTTATAACAGAGCCAGTCTGCTGGGCTCCCCAAACAGCCCACATTTTTGCTCTGTTCTAACATACATGAACATAGTTATTACTGTAAGAATGCTGAATTCCTGCTACAGTACTGGGTCAGACCAAGAGTCGGCTGTTTGACCCTGAGCACTGGGCTGAAGTGCCGCGCTCTCTACACAGTGCACATTTTTGCTCTGTTTTGGCTTCCAATGTACATGAACATAGTTATTACTGTAAGAACACTGAATACCTGCTACAGGTGTACTGGGTGCTGGGTCAGACCAAGAATGGGCCCCTTGACCCTGAAGGCTGTGTTAAAACGTCAACAGACATCAAAGATGCGTGAGCAGAAAGTGTTCTTGACATTTTAATTTTGTACTAGCTTTAGCTAAGACTGGTTAAGTATATTTACTTTGGCCTTTGACCAGTCAAATGCAGTATAATTTTCAGACATTGTTTTTTGTACAGGTTCCTTTCCAGCTTCCAATGAGCACTTTGAATGTAACAGTAATGCATTACACAATGTTTTCCAGCAGTTGTGCTTTCCATCATATGGTAAATCCTGGTAAATAAAGGCTCGTATGTGATCTCACCTGAGCCCACACTGTGGCTCTGCACCTGTTTACCTTAACGCGTAAATAACCAAGAAACTTCAGTCATGTGACCAGTCAGTATTAGCATAGTGCTATCAGACAGACTGGTAAACAATGAATTTATGCTAAACACGACTGTTCTGGACCTGCTGTTGTACCAAACCATGTGAACCCTAAACAGAGTTCACGGTGAAATGTGCAGAGGGCAGCTTTTGAGAAAAAACACTGACATATTCCCTTAGGATTTGAAGATTCTGTGCTTAAAGGAACACTTCCTACTTGCTTCCTGGTCTGTGTGCAGCCATCGTCTTGACGGGGGCCGTGACGGAACATGAGTAATGTCTTCTAAACGCTTTGCTCAGTCTCCACTGCCAGCTTTCTGCTTCTCTTGTGCTCTGTGGTGTTTCTCTCTCTCGTAAGGGCGGACCTAGGGCATGCTTCCTCCTGCCCACATCATCACCTTCCTCAACACAGAGCACAACACACTCATCCTCCATCACTAGGGGGATGAACCAGATCAGTCCGGGTTTGTTTGCACTGCTGCTCAACTATCACACTGGTCCACTGAACAGCCACGATGTGTTGTGCTTCACCTCCACCAGACTCTCCATTGTTGTTGAGTTCTTTTTGGCATGGAGGTGGTCGCCAAACCCCACCCACGCACATCCACCCAGCAGGCGATGGAGGAGATTGAGGATATTTTGTCGTTTTTGTTGTCCATGTGTTTACAGTATGTACTGAATATGCATAAATAACCTGTATGTTTGTGAATATTCATGTATATGTGAGAGCCCTGACAGACCTTCACAGCAGACTACACACTGAACACTCCCACACATGGTGCTGTGTGTAGTTGCCACATGGGAAAGGCTGCTCACCTGATGTTTGTGTGGAGAGTTTGGATGCAATAATGTGGTTTTGGCAAGAGTTGCAAGAGTTTTGGTTGAAGTGTTTGCTTTTTCCAAAAGTGTGAGATTTTATGCCTGTTGTGTGTGTGTGTGCGTGCGTGCGTGCGTGTGTTTGTGTGTGTGGCACTGGCTGCAGTGTGTTACGTTTTGACAAAAAGACAAACTTTAGTAGCTGCAAAAAACTGTAACACAATCCAAGGAACAGAAACCTTTCAAGAACTTAATAATTACCAAATGATTACGATCTTCATTCTTTTTACAGACCTGGTTGCCTGTTAGAAATAGTATGAATCTCTAATATGAATCTCTAGTATGAATCTCTAATATGAATCTCTAGTATGAATCTCTAATATGACTCAGTTTGGATCCATTTCTTCCTGAGTTTCTCTTCTGTGACTTTTTTTCTTTCTTTCTTGTTCTTCTTTAATAAAGCGGAGCCAAATCCGCAGCACATGCGGCATGACGAGGCGCGGCACAGAGAAGGCGCACGCGTGCAGACAAGAGCATTACTCATGCCGTGTGGGGTGAGCAGGTTCACACAGCGGAGTCCCTGCGGCCTGATGGCAAACTAGAAACAGAACCTGCCATGTAGTGAGGGAGGCAGAGACGTCAACAAGCAGGTCGCCGTGGTGACCTGGTGCTACGTGTGGGGTGACAAAGACCTGATGAGAGAGGAAGGAGGGAGAGAGAGAAAAGGAGAAAAGGAGGAAAAAAGAAGGGTGCTCACGTCTGCTCACCTGCATCCGTTCAATGAGATGTGATTAGAACACAGAGTGATGGAGAGAGTCCAGCACATTGGTGGGAGACGTCCACGTGTGCAGGAGATACGCAGAGGCCAGACGCCTACAGGCAGATGTAGTGATGTCTTATTTCATAGTGTCTCACCATCGCATGTGCTCTGCGTGTGACATGCGGCGCTTCTGGAGTTTGGAAGTGTTGATACTGCAGGTTTGGAAGTACAAATCTGTATCTGATTCAACACGGACTGTGTGTGTGTGTGTGTGTGTGTGTGTGTGTGTGTGTGTGTGTGTGTGTGTGTGTGTGTGTGTGTGTGTGTGTGTGTGTGTGTGTGTGTGTGTGTGTGTGTGTGTGTGTGTGTGTGTGTGTGTGTGTGTGTGTGTGTGTGTGTGTGTGTGTGTGTGTGTGTGTGTGTGTGTGTGTGTGTGTGTGTGTGTGTGTGTGTGTGTGTGTGTGTGTGTGTGTGTGTGTGTGTGTGTGTGTGTGTGTGTGTGTGTGTGTGTGTGTGTGTGTGTGTGTGTGTGTGTGTGTGTGTGTGTGTGTGTGTGTGTGTGTGTGTGTGTGTGTGTGTGTGTGTGTGTGTGTGTGTGTGTGTGTGTGTGTGTGTGTGTGTGTGTGTGTGTGTGTGTGTGTGTGTGTGTGTGTGTGTGTGTGTGTGTGTGTGTGTGTGTGTGTGTGTGTGTGTGTGTGTGTGTGTGTGTGTGTGTGTGTGTGTGTGTGTGTGTGTGTGTGTGTGTGTGTGTGTGTGTGTGTGTGTGTGTGCATGTGTGTGTGTGTGTGTGTGTGTGTGTGTGTGTGTGTGTGTGTGTGTGTGTGTGTGTGTGTGTGTGTGTGTGTGTGTGTGTGTGTGTGTGTGCGCACATATGAGTGTGTGTGTTAGGTAAAGAAAACAAACAGTGTGTGTTGTGTGTGTGTGTGTGTGTGTGTGTGTGTGTGTGTGTGTGTGTGTGTGCGCACACATATGAGGATGTGTGTTAGGTAAAGAAAACAAACAGCATGTGTGTGTGCATGTGTGTGTGTGTGTGTGTGTGTGTGTGTGTGTGCGCACACATATGAGGATGTGTGTTAGGTAAAGAAAACAAACAGCATGTGTAATACACATCAGAGCTGAGCTGATAGGGATCAGCGCCCCATTATGTCAGGCCTACAACAATTGGCTGTTTTAGCACACAGCACAGCCAGGCTAATGTCTTCACATGTGTGTGTGTGTGTGTGTGTGTGTGTGTGTGTGTGTGTGTGTGTGTGTGTGTGTGTGTAATGTGTGTGTGTGTGTGTGTGTGTGTGTGTGTGTGTGTGTGTGTGTGATGTGTGTGTGTGTGTGTGTATATATATTAGCCAGGCTAACTTGAATACAGAGAAAAGGACTGAATAAAGAGAAAGGGGGAAGGAGAGAGCGAGGGAGAGCTTGGCCTGTAGCCACTGTAATTTTGAGTTCCTGCTATTTTTCAGATTTTCACTTTTAATGATCAGAATCACTCTGAACTTCAGACGAACCCTCGTCAGCTGTGGATCTTAATCTGCAGCTCCATTTTGGCCCCCAAAAAAACAACCTCTACACCTTCTGGCCTTCATGAGCCCCGTGATCTTCTCAAGCCCTCGTCACAGTGGCCTTCTCCTCTCTCCCTGCCCCAGGGCACGGGGGCCAGGGGGGCTGCTGTCGTCAGGGGGAGGGAGGGGGGGGGTCTCCTTCCGCTGCTTCAGCCTGCGTCTCCCTTCCTCCCCCCCGTCCTGGTCAGTGAGTCCCGCCCTGCTCCTCCCTCTCCGCCCGCCTCTCTGCTCCTGCGCCACTAGAACACAATGTTCTCGGCCTTGTTTGGGGAAATGGCACAAATAAATAAATTAGGCGGGAGAACGTCGCCGTCTGACTGTGGCTGTGAGGCCGGGGGAGATAAACAGGGCGCTGAGGTGATCGTCGCGCCGCCGTCAGGCGTACGGACGCGGCGCACGGCCGTCTGGTAGGGGGAGAACATCGTGTAGAGCAGCCTGGGCAGATCAGACGTCTGTGGCTGATAGGGTGGGGCAACTCCGCAGTGAACAGCTGTGTTAAAGGTGCCATGGTGTACTTGGCCTGAGCCTGTTTTAAGCCTCTTTAGAATGCTAACCTTATTACACTGGGATGTGTGTGTGTGTGTGTGTGTGTGTGACTTTGTACTACATGTTGTTGTATGTTGATTATCCGCAGGCAGGCTGGATGGTTTGCAAGTTACAAAAAAGATTCTGTAATCAGACTTCCTACCTTTTTATATTACATGGATATTAGAAATACAACAGGGAAGATAATCAACAACCTCTGAGCACCACTCACACCAATAACCACAAAAACAGCACCATGAATTTATAGATGTACCATTACTGCACAGGAACTTGAAAAGATATGACGTTGTATCGCCACCTAGTGGTCAATCACATCAAGAGACAGCATCGTTTTGACCAGGAACTGGGTTGGTGGTGCTAACGGTGGTGTGGTGGGCTGGAGGTGGTGCTAACGGTGGTGTGGTGGGCTGGAGGTGGTGCTAACGGTGGTGTGGTGGGCTGGAGGTGGTGCTAACGGTGGTGCTAACGGTGGTGTGGTGGGCTGGAGCTCAGGCCCGGTACCTTGGTCTGGAAGCAGCAGAAGAGCTGGGTCAGGTAGGGGTGTTTCCGGGCCAGGGCCAGAATGCGCTTCTCAGTGAGAGTGCAGTCCACGTCGTCGTCCTGCAGGATCACGTCTTTCTTCAGCACCTTCCTGCAGGATCACGTCTTTCTTCAGCCAGCATCACCTGCATACACACACACACACACACACACACACACACACACACACACACACACACACACACATACACACACACACACACACACACACACACACACACACACGCATACACACACACACGCACACACACACACACACACACACACACACACACACACACACACACACACACACACACACACGCTTCAGCAGGAGATCTGATCACTCCGATCACTCGCCTTAAATACAGTCAGTGAAGACATTAAACCACAGAGAAACCATCATCAAAACAACGCCAATACATTCTGTTAGCTTTCATTTGTGTTGATGTTTACAATACGTTGAGACATCATTACGCAGCTGGTTGTTACTAAAATAAAGGTGAGCTGATGGGGTTTGATTACTGGAGGGATGTTCACAGCATGAAGCACAAAACACACAGCCAACAGCTCCCCGTAGGAAACAAGGTGTGAGTTGGAAAAGAGCATAACTGTCCCTTTATGCTTGAAATACATGACATTTCATGAGCCCAGGGCAGCGATTTAGAGGATTTGGAAGAGAGAATTTTTCTATAGTTGACATGACAGGACATGAAATTTAAAGTAAAAGTCAGGCCCTAAGTTTTAATAACCCGTTCATCCCTCTAATTGTGGAATCTTCAGACGGGCTTGAAATCAGAGTCATAGGCAGCATTTATAGAGGGGAAACTGACGACACCTGGTGGTAAAGTAAGGAATTACAGCAAAGCACTTTGCTCTCACAAACAGTCCATATTAAATTATGCAGCTCCATAATAACTTCATATATGCTACTTACTAATGAAAAGCACTCAAGTCTAATGAATGTTTTGTCCTGATGTGCTTGTGTAGAGTAATTAATTATTTTAATGAATTATCTTATTTCCATGTACTTGGTTTGCTCCAGATAATTATTGCAGCCTTCAATTTGTTAATTCCCTCTCCAAATGTGATTGCAACTTGTTATGGGTTGGTAATAGTTAATTAAATACATAATTATAACGTGCACATTCACAGATGCTTAAAAAGGCTAGAGTTGATGGTGTATCGTCCATCACAGAAGACCACGGCGATTTTCAATGATGATGACTGGCTAATGAGCTGATCTAGATGTGGAGAGGAACCTTGCAAACATCTATTGTCATGATTTAGATTGTTATAGCAGAGTGAAGTCAAATAGTAGTTTTGTACATGATATTCACAAGATGATTAGTCATCATTTTATATTCAAACTCCAGCGTAACTAAAGTAGATACACTCCATCGGTCCAAACTGCCGTTCAGCTGTAGGCTTACTTAAGAACATTTTGAATGCAACTCACAACAGCCATTAAAGCCCGTTTGTGTGAGCAGTTCCCGCACGAGGCCCAGTGAATGTTGCAAACCCTTCACTTCACACACCCAAAGTGAACTGATCCAGTTCAGGTTCTGGTGTAAAGTGCCAAGACTCTCCCACAGCTCCTGAGATGTGACCAGAGGGTCCCCACCTTGCCAAAGCTGCCCTTCCCAAGCACTTTGATGAAGATGAAGTCCTCCAGGCTCATGCGCTTGGTCTGTAGCATCTTCACCTCCCCGTTCTCTCGCCCCTCCCCCGTCTCCTCGGCCCCGCCCTCACTCAGGGACGGAGGCGGGTCTGCTTTTAGCTCCTCCTCTTGGTGATCGAACGACAGAGCCTTCCTCGTGTTTTCCAGATCCTTCATGTCTGCGTGGTGGAAGTAACAACAACCTCAAACAACAACCCCTTAGAAGATGAATGTTCCCTTCACGTGATACCACACATATAGCAGCAGGCGCACATTAGTGTTTGCTATTAACATTAATTTTTAACATTAATTTCCCAATATTACAAAAAACCTTTATATTTTGGAAAGTATTACTCTGTTTCACAATTGTTCAGATATTGAATTAATTCACTGTCTAGGTAACAAAGCAGTTACAGCCGTGGACAGTCGTGGACTGCGTCTCTACCTTGGTCACATGGTGACGTGGGCGCGGATTTGGAGCGGTCCTCCTCTGCTTGTGGAGATATCGGCAGGGGCGTTGGGTCTGGGCCTTGGCTAATCTGTGCGGGACACAGTACCACCATCATCAGCACTGGTGCGGGACACAGTACCACCATCATCACACAGTACCACCATCATCAGCGCTGGTGCGGGACACAGTACCACCATCATCAGCACTGGTGCGGGACACAGTACCACCATTATCAGCACTGGTGCGGGACACAGTACCACCATCATCAGCACTGGTGCGGGACACAGTACCACCATCATCAGCACTGGTGTGGGACTCTGGGACCACATGCACATGTCTGATCTCATCAGCCCAGCCAGTACGCTGCAGATCTTTGCCAGGTTTTGTGGACCTTATTACCCGCTTTTTCTCTCTCACACTGTGCTGAGATGACAACAGTAAAATGACAAAAACACCCTTGAATCTGCATGAAGGGCCTGAGTTTCAGTGATGAACAGGGCAATGTGAGCCCTGCTGCCCCAGCAGGGCAGAGTAGGGGCAGACAGTGTGGGGTGAGAGTTACTAGGGCCACAGATCCAGCTGTATCAGGATGCTGTGGCCATGTAAAGAAATGGCTAAAAAAATATCTGTCCTGCCCAAAATTGCAGCTTTATTTGAAAGGCGTGAAAGGCCTGTGTGTGGCAGACGCACATTCCCACAGTCCCCAGAACCTCTGCCTCTGGGTTCCAGGATGTTCGTATTCAGGGGTTCTGCCAGATAATTCACTACAATTAAGTGATTATCTGGCTTGCAGTGCAGAGCAGATGCGGTGACCCCTGTGACCCCCCCCCCCTTGCCTTCTTTCTCCTCTGCACGCTGCTGGAGATCTTATCAGGCGTCACCCCCAGGTCAGAGAGCACTTTGGCAATGCCGCGTGCGTCCACACCGCAGTTAGGGGCGACGTTACTCTCACAGCGCCTGTGGACATTCATCTTGCAAACTGCAGAGAAGAGACAGAGAGAGGCGGTGAGTAAACGGTGGGAGTGTGTGTGTGTGTGTGTGTATCTGTGTGTGTGTTGTGTGTGGTGTGTGTGTGTGTGTGTGTATGTATCTGTGTGTGTGTTTGTGTGTGTGTGTGTATGTGTGTGTGTGCATGTGTGTCTACGTGTGTGTGTGCCTGCGCACGTGTGTGTGTGTGTGTGTCTGTATTTGTGCCTGCGTGTGTGCGTGTGTGTGTGCATGCGTGTGTGTGTGTGTCTCACCTTTGCACTGCAGTCCCTGGCGCATGAGTCCCCAGAGCAGCGAGCCACAGTGGTCGCAGAAAGTGGGAACCTTGTAGTTGTGAATGCTGAACTTGTGAGGCATGTTCACGCTGAAGCGCTGCGATCCCACCTGCAGGGGGCGACCAAGAACACACAACAGGCCCGTGAACAGAACAACAGCTTCCAAGTGTGCCAGTGCTCCCTGGTTATGAGTTACGCTCTGCTCAGGGGGCAGAGGGGAGCAAACCCCCCCAGCGCGGGGGCGAAGCAGGCGGCGTCTCACCTCCTCGGCGGTGTCCTCCTGCTTCTTGAGTCCCGCACACTTGGTAATGATGAGCTGGTGGCAGCGTTTGTGGACCACACATGTGCACACTGAGCAAACAGAGAGGCAGACAGGAGCTTCAGGACTCAGCGTGACTGTCCTGTGCCCCAGAGCAGAGCCCCTACTTCCTGTGTTGGGAGCTCAACACAGGACAGGAAGTGACGGGATTTACCTTGACACTGATATCCTTGCTTGCCTAGTACGCCCCTGTGTGGAAGAGAGAGAGACGGCACAGGTCACTGCATAGCTGCATAGTACACATACCCAACCAAGAGGTGACAGTACCACCATGAGAGAAAAGAGAGAGAGAGAGAGAGAGAGAGAGAGACTCCCAAGCTACACCCTACAGGGTCAGGAGGTTTATCCTGTCCACACACACACACACATATACACACACACACACACACACGCACACACACACACACACACACACACACACACACACACACACACACACACACACACACACACACACACACACACACACACACACACACACACACACACACACACACACACACACACACACACACACACACACACACACACACACACACACACACACACACATACACACACACACACACACACACACACACACACACACACACACACACACACACACACACACACACACACACACACACACACACACACACACACACACACACACACACACACACACACACACACACACACACACACACACACACACACACACACACACACACACACACACACACACACACATACACACATACACACACACACACACACGTTTATGTACCATTATGTACATGCTTAATAACATAGAATAATGAATGCTGATATCTGCTGTAAGACGCTACATGTCTGCTACTGGATCAGCACAGCCAGCATCTTCCAGCACAGTTACAGTGAGAAAATCACAAAGTAACTCGATGTTTATTAATGGTTGTATGGAATTTATAAAACAAATGGCATTTTATGTTTTAACTGCCAGAGAACATGCCAAAGATACACCAACACTGTGGACATTTCTACTGTATGATGTACTCCATTAATGTCCAGACAAATTCAAGATTAAAATCAGTGCCACTGATCGTGCAATACACATTTCCACCATAAGGTGGTGCTACAGAAGCATTAAGCAAAATGATTTTACAGATTCCCTGTAAAGAAAACGTTCAAACACTGCAGAGAGGTAAGGTGTGGCGTACCAGGGACTGCGGCTGGGACTCTCCAGAGGGGAGAGGGCCAGGTGAGAGGGTGTGAGGGTGTGAGGACCCCTGGTCTAAGCCCACAAGCCCACAACAGCAGAACGAGCGACTCAGGTTTTGCGGGACTTTGGCATTACGGACGCACTTCTGCAGCAGCACGTCTCTCACCCCAACGTTCTATGTATTGTAGACGTTAATATCTAAAATGTAAATATGTTTTATATACATTAAATTGTACTGTTTGCTGTGCATAATGTAAGCGTAACCTTCCCAGTGCAAAGTCTCTCTCATGCTAATGCTAAACACACACACACACACACACACACACACACACACACACACACACACACACACACACACACACACACACACACACACACACACACACACACACACACACACACACACACACACACACACACACACACACACACACACACACACACACACGCACACACACAGAATCTCTCCCATTCACTGTCTCTCCAGAAAATGTAGAACAGTAATCACTCCTGAGCATTCCCTCATGTGAAGTGATTGTATCAGTCTGCCTTTGTCACCCCAGAGAGAGAGAGAGAGAGAGAGAGAGAGGGAGCAAGAAGTAGAGAAATAGAGAGAGGGAGAGGGAGGGAGAGAGAGAGGTGGAGAGAGAGAGAGAGAGAGGGAGCAAGAAGGAGAGAAATAGAGAGAGGGAGAGGGAGGGAGATAGAGAGGTGGAGAGAGAGAGAGAGGAGAGAGAGAGAGAGAGGAGAGAGAGAGAGAGAGAGAGAGAGAGAGGAGAGAGAGAGAGAGAGAGAGAGAGAGAGAGAGAGAGAGAGAGAGAGGAACCTGCCATAACTAACTGTACCAATGTGACATGTAAGGTATCGTATAATGTTATTAATAAAAGTTACGGTGTAAAGTTTCTGAAAGAGTTTTGCCAAACCAAAAACAGGAATCCTGTGTTGGCAACACTGCGGTTCTTAAAATGATCACGTGGTCCTCATGAAAATGATACACATGACAATGAAAACTTCCTGTAACCAATCCAGCCATTGGCTACTGCATCACCACCACACAGCGCCAACAGCCGCGACTCTGAAATATGATCAGGATTATCTTAATGGATTCATAAATTCATAACCCTAGTGCATTTCTAATTGAAATTAGAATTTATTTAGGTTCCAGGTTTTATGTTCCAGGTTGTCTACATACAAATCATTTGTACGAGCCACTTTAAAGTAACTTTACAGCACTTCTAACCTGCATAAAAACCTTCTGCCTAATACGGAAAAATAAACTGACTAACGGCAGCTTTAATAAGAACACATACATACATGCAGAACATGAGAGAGTAAAACATGCTAGCAGTGGTTTCACTTGTAACCTCGGCAAGTTCAAGGGTTAAAGGGCGTTAGCTGATATCATGTGGGACAAGTCTGTACAGATTTAACTGGAATATCCCTGCACTGAATGTAACTCAGTACAAACACAGTCTCTGTCCAAAGACACATTACGAGCTATACAGTTAAACAGGCAAAATAAAAATTGTTGACATTTTCCAGGAAAATAATTAAAATATTTTGCATTAGTCCCGTTAGGCTGAATGCTATATGACGATGAGAAGTGGAAGTGAACATAGATCTTCAAAGGCCTGGGAAATGTGTCTGATATTGAATCCTTAATAACTTTAGTGTGTGAAAGGTTAAAAAGTCTCACATCCTGTATCAAAACATGACTGGGTTCAAAAAAGACAATGTGTTCAATTAATAACATTAGCATTTACTTTATATTTGAGTGTGAATAATACAAATTTGGATTTTATAGCTTGTTGTTTTGCATCACAGCAGTAAAATCTTCTATTTGTGGATGAACTGTGGGTCCCTGATCTGCAGGCCTCCCATAACCAGTGTGTGTTCACACAGTGCATGTTACTGCGCTCAGGACAGCACACACTGTGGCTGTAATTATCACCGTTCATTAGCAAAGTTAAGGACAGCTGTTAATTACAAAAGAGAAACACTTCCACGTTCTGATTGGCTGAGCTAGTACTGCTGGTGACACACACACACACAAGCAAATATGTATATGAACACACATGCAAACACATATAATGGGATTAAATTGCCACATATTGCAATTGTAATATGCCTCGTATTAAAACAGCACAATGATTACAATTCTGGTTCATTTACAATGTTTCACAATGAATGATCAAACTGCACACACCACATTCACTTGCCTTTTGAGATTGATCAGGATTTGCACAGCACCCAATGGACAGTATTTGTGTTTTACAGAGTGCAAGTTGGTACATTGTACATATTTCCATATTGCTCTCTGCAGCCTTCTGCAAATTCCCTTTCTAAAACGTGCAACCTTGACCACAGACACCTGCAGGCTACAGTAAAGTGAACTGGATTAATTGTAAACAGGACAATTCAGGATGTTCTGTGGTACTGTGCTCAGAGTCCCAATACAGCATTTAACTGATACTGCGCCTCGAGTGGGCAGAAGGTCTTGACTGTGTCTGACTCTGTTAATAATGGCAGATAATCCTACGTCTGCTTTTAGCTCCATCTATGGGCACAGGACAAGTGACATCTGTCTAGTCTCACACTAATGCCTCTGAAAAGAGTGTCTCATTTGATTATTGCACATGAATCACCCACATCCTCTTCTCAGGCCAACTGCCACACACAGGAGTGATATAGAGACTGTCAGAGAGAGAGAGAGAGAGAAAGAGAGAGAGGGAGGGAGAGAGAGAGAGAAAGCGAAATAGAGAGGGAGAGAGAGAGAGAGAGAAAGAGAGAGAGATTATTGGGCCTGCAAAGTAAATACAAAGTAAATATGAACTTTAGAGTCGCTCCACAGTGAATCTGTGCAGTGATGCTAAACATGGATGTGTCCTCACCAAGAACCTGCTCAAGGTTACAGTTTATTATAAAAGCCACATCACAGCACGTCAAGTTTAATAGTTTATAAAGAATACAGCAAACGCCTGCCTCAGTTCAAAGGAATATGTACATTAAATATACTTTATAAGATATACACATACTGTATATCACACATACAATACTGCTACAGTCATTCAACCTGCATTTGAGTTCTATATTCTGTGATTTTGTGTTCAATCTGCAATCTATCTGTAGTCTTTTCTCCATCAAGACAAAGAGTCCACATTCTACCAGTGTTTATTCTATATAGTGTTAATTTTACTGTTGTTTGTACTAGGTAACTGCTAGTGTTTGTATTATGTAACTGTGCAAGCTTATTGATATTTTATAATAACGTCTTTTAGACGCTCCAATTACTCAAGTGAATTATGGATCATTTTCATCTACATATCATTTAGAAACTTGAGCTGTCTCACTAGTTGCTTCTGCACAGTCGGTTAGTGAATTTCTAACGCAAAGTTCCTCAGAACACACAAACCGTCAGAATCTCCTGCTGTGTAAGTGTACCCAAGCCACCCTGCTGTATAAGTGTACCCAAGCCACCCTGCTGTGTAAGTGTACCCAAGCCATCCTGCTGTGTAAGTGTACCCAGGCCATCCTGCTGTATAAGTGTACCCAAGCCACCCTGCTGTATAAGTGTACCCAAGCCACCCTGCTGTGTAAGTGTACCCAAGCCACCCTGCTGTGTAAGTGTACCCAAGCCACCCTGCTGTGTAAGTGTACCCAGGCCATCCTGCTGTGTAAGTGTACCCAAGCCACCCTGCTGTATAAGTGTACCCAAGCCATCCTGCTGTATAAGTGTACCCAAGCCATCCTGCTGTATAAGTGTACCCAAGCCATCCTGCTGTATAAGTGTACCCAAGCCATCCTGCTGTATAAGTGTACCCAAGCCACCCTGCTGTGTAAGTGTACCCAAGCCATCCTGCTGTGTAAGTGTACCCAAGCCATCCTGCTGTGTAAGTGTACCCAAGCCATCCTGCTGTGTAAGTGTACCCAAGCCACCCTGCTGTGTAAGTGTACCCAGGCCACCCTGCTGTGTAAGTGTACCCAAGCCATCCTGCTGTATAAGTGTACCCAGGCCATCCTGCTGTATAAGTGTACCCAGGCCATCCTGCTGTGTAAGTGTACCCAGGCCATCCTGCTGTGTAAGTGTACCCAAGCCACCCTGCTGTATAAGTGTACCCAAGCCATCCTGCTGTATAAGTGTACCCAAGCCATCCTGCTGTATAAGTGTACCCAAGCCATCCTGCTGTATAAGTGTACCCAAGCCATCCTGCTGTATAAGTGTACCCAAGCCATCCTGCTGTATAAGTGTACCCAAGCCACCCTGCTGTGTAAGTGTACCCAAGCCATCCTGCTGTATAAGTGTACCCAAGCCACCCTGCTGTATAAGTGTACCCAAGCCATCCTGCTGTGTACCCAAGCCACCCTGCTGTGTAAGTGTACCCAGGCCATCCTGCTGTGTAAGTGTACCCAAGCCATCCTGCTGTGTAAGTGTACCCAAGCCATCCTGCTGTGTAAGTGTACCCAGGCCACCCTGCTGTGTAAGTGTACCCAAGCCATCCTGCTGTGTAAGTGTACCCAGGCCATCCTGCTGTATAAGTGTACCCAGGCCACCCTGCTGCCATCCTGCTGTATAAGTGTACCCAAGCCATCCTGCTGTATAAGTGTACCCAAGCCACCCTGCTGTGTAAGTGTACCCAGGCCATCCTGCTGTGTAAGTGTACCCAAGCCACCCTGCTGTGTAAGTGTACCCAAGCCATCCTGCTGTATAAGTGTACCCAAGCCACCCTGCTGTATAAGTGTACCCAAGCCATCCTGCTGTATAAGTGTACCCAAGCCATCCTGCTGTGTAAGTGTACCCAAGCCATCCTGCTGTATAAGTGTACCCAGGCCATCCTGCTGTGTAAGTGTACCCAAGCCATCCTGCTGTGTAAGTGTACCCAAGCCATCCTGCTGTATAAGTGTACCCAAGCCACCCTGCTGTATAAGTGTACCCAAGCCATCCTGCTGTATAAGTGTACCCAAGCCACCCTGCTGTATAAGTGTACCCAAGCCATCCTGCTGTATAAGTGTACCCAGGCCATCCTGCTGTGTAAGTGTACCAAAGCCACCCTGCTGTGTATAAGTGTACCCAAGCCATCCTGCTGTATAAGTGTACCCAAGCCACCCTGCTGTATAAGTGTACCCAAGCCATCCTGCTGTATAAGTGTACCCAAGCCACCCTGCTGTGTAAGTGTACCCAAGCCATCCTGCTGTGTAAGTGTACCCAAGCCACCCTGCTGTGTAAGTGTACCCAAGCCATCCTGCTGTGTAAGTGTACCCAGGCCATCCTGCTGTGTAAGTGTACCCAGGCCATCCTGCTGTATAAGTGTACCCAAGCCACAGTACCCAAGCCACAGTACACCCAGCTGTGACACGGCCGTGTGCATATCTCACTCAAGCTCGCCTTTCATTCGAGGGAAGCCGAATCTAAGCCGCGCTCTTCCACGCGAGTGTGTTCGAGGTCTCGCAGGCTGTGTTAGTGCTCACTTAAAGGCATCAGGCCAATGGTAGAAGCACTTTGTCCAGTCTCACAGTGCTAATGCTTCACTGTTGAACAGAGATTATTGTGTTTTTTATTGTCTTATTGCGCCAGAGAGTTTAAAGATGAGACGTACGGGCAGAGCAACACGGGCTCGACCGACCCGCCCACGTGTGGTACTGCCTCACTGCCATGGCGGCTCATTAGCATCTCACTCATTAACACACGTGTGGTACTGCCTCACTGCCATGGCAGCTCTAGCCATGGCAGCTCATTAACAGCGTGTGGTACTGCCTCTCAGCTCATTAGCATCTCACACGTGTGGTACTGCCTCACTGCCATGGCAGCTCATTAGCATCTCACTCATTAACACACGTGTGGTACTGCCTCACTGCCATGGCAGCTCATTAGCATCTCACTCATTAACACACGTGTGGTACTGCCTCACTGCCATGGCAGCTCATTAGCATCTCACTCATTAACACACGTGTGGTACTGCCTCACTGCCATGGCAGCTCATTAGCATCTCACTCATTAACACACGTGTGGTACTGCCTCACTGCCATGGCAGCTCATTAGCATCTCACTCATTAACACACGTGTGGTACTGCCTCACTGCCATGGCAGCTCATTAGCATCTCACTCATTAACACACGTGTGGTACTGCCTCACTGCCATGGCAGCTCATTAGCATCTCACTCATTAACACACGTGGTGGTACTGCCTCACTGCCATGGCGGCTCATTAGCATCTCACTCATTAACTGTACTGCCTCACTGCCATGGGCAGCTCACTGCCTCACTGCCAGCATCTCACTCATTAACACACGTGTGGTACTGCCTCACTGCCATGGCAGCTCATTAGCCTCACTGCCATGGCAGCTCATTAGCATCTCACTCATTAACACTGCCATGGCGCTCATTAGCATCTCACTCATTGTGGTACTGCCTCACTGCCATGGCAGCTCATTAGCATCTCACTCATTCTGCCATGGCAGCTCATTAGCATCTCACTCATTAACACACGTGTGGTACTGCCTAGCTCACCTCACTGCCATGGCAGCTCATTAGCATCTCACTCATTAACACACGTGTGGTACTGCCTCACTGCCATGGCAGCTCATTAGCATCTCACTCATTAACACACGTGTGGTACTGCCTCACTGCCATGGCAGCTCATTAGCATCTCACTCATTAACACACGTGTGGTACTGCCTCACTGCCATGGCAGCTCATTAGCATCTCACTCATTAACACACGTGTGGTACTGCCTCACTGCCATGGCGGCTCATTAGCATCTCACTCATTAACACACGATTAGCATCTCACTCGCGTGTGGTACTGCCTCACTGCCATGGCAGGTAACACACTGCCTCACTGCCATGGCAGCTCATTAGCATCTCACTCATTAACACACGCCATGTGGTACTGCCTCACTGCCATGGCAGCTCATTAGCTCATTGGCAGCTCATTAGCATCTCACTCATTAACACGTGTGGTACTGCCTCACTGCCATGGCAGCTCATTAGCATCTCACTCATTAACACACGTGTGGTACTGCCTCACTGCCATGGCGGCTCATTAGCATCTCACTCATTAACGCACGTGTGGTACTGCCTCACTGCCATGGCGGCTCATTAGCATCTCACTCATTAACACACGTGTGGTACTGCCTCACTGCCATAGCGGCTCATTAGCGTCTCACTCATTAACACACGTGTGGGTACTCACTCATTAACACACGTGTGGTACTGCCTCACTGCCATGGCAGCTCATTAGCATCTCACTCATTAACACACGTGTGGTACTGCCTCACTGCCATGGCAGCTCATTAGCATCTCACTCATTAACACACGTGTGGTACTGCCTCACTGCCATGGCAGCTCATTAGCATCTCACTCTAACACACCCAGCAAGAGTGAGAACATCTTGGCTCTGGATTCCAACTCTAAGCCCATCACACACCAGTGCACATTCACACATGCTGTTGCACACACACAGTGTTGCACACACACAGTGTTGCACACACACTCGCTCATTCCGACAAACACATAAGAGCCACCAGCAGACGTGGTCGTCCTCTATATGTCTGGTGTTTATAGTCTATACAGTCTTTTCATCCTATAAAGTTTCTGAATGCGAGTCTGACTTGAATGAGAATGAGGTCACGTATAAATGAGACTTAGTCAATCTGACAAACAAGCTCTGAACACATATGACAAAACCATCACACGCCATAAGAGAAGAGGGGAGGATGAGAGAGACAAGAGGGGAGATCAGAGAGACAAGAGGGGAGAAGAGGGGAGGATGAGAAAGACAAGAGGGGAAGATGAGAGAGACAAGAGGGGCGGATGAGAGAGACAAGAGGGGAGGATGAGAGAGACAAGAGGGGCGGATGAGAGAGACAAGAGGGGAGGATGAGAGAGACAAGAGGGGCGGATGAGAGAGACAAGAGGGGAAGATGAGAAAGACAAGAGGGGAGGATGAGAGAGACAAGAGGGGAGATCAGAGAGACAAGAGGGGAGGATGAGAAAGACAAGAGGGGAAGATGAGAGAGACAAGAGGGGCGGATGAGAGACAAGAGGGGAGGATGAGAGACAAGAGGGGCGGATGAGAGAGACAAGAGGGGAGGATGAGAGAGACAAGAGGGGCGGATGAGAGAGACAAGAGGGGAAGATGAGAGAGACAAGCGGGGAAGATGAGAGAGACAAGAGGGGCGGATGAGAGAGACAAGAGGGGAGGATGAGAAAGACAAGAGGGGAAGATGAGAGAGACAAGAGGGGAGGATGAGAGAGACAAGAGGGGAGGATGAGAGAGACAAGAGGGGAGATCAGAGAGACAAGAGGGGAGGATGAGAAAGACAAGAGGGGAAGATGAGAGAGACAAGAGGGGCGGATGAGAGAGACAAGAGGGGAGGATGAGAGAGACAAGAGGGGCGGATGAGAGAGACAAGAGGGGAGGATGAGAGAGAGACAAGAGGGGCGGATGAGAGAGACAAGAGGGGAAGATGAGAGAGACAAGCGGGGAAGATGAGAGAGACAAGAGGGGCGGATGAGAGAGACAAGAGGGGAGGATGAGAAAGACAAGAGGGGAAGATGAGAGAGACAAGAGGGGAGGATGAGAGAGACAAGAGGGGAAGATGAGAAAGACAAGAGGGGAGGATGAGAGAGACAAGAGGGGAAGATGAGAAAGACAAGAGGGGAAGATGAGAGAGACAAGAGGGGAAGATGAGAGACAAGAGGGGAGGATGAGAGAGACAAGAGGGGAGGATGAGAGAGACAAGAGGGGAAGATGAGAAAGACAAGAGGGGAGGATGAGAAAGACAAGAGGGGAAGATGAGAGAGACAAGAGGGCGGATGAGAAAGACAAGAGGGGAAGATGAGAGAGACAAGCGGGGAAGATGAGAGAGACAAGAGGGGAGGATGAGAGACAAGAGGGGAGGATGAGAGAGACAAGAGGGCGCGGATGAGAAAGACAAGAGGGGAAGATGAGAGAGACAAGCGGGGAAGATGAGAAAGACAAGAGGGGAGGATGAGAGACGAGAGGGGAGGATGAGAGGATCCAAATAGCTCTTTCAAAAGTATTGGCAAGTGCATGACACAGCAGCACTTTCTAGACACAAAAGCTCCAGTCATCCCGCATGCCTCATACACAAGCAGCCCGGGTCCTCCTTCTTACCCCTCTGCCCCCTCAAAGCAACCATCACCTAGCAACAGGCAACGGCTGCCTGGCAACAGTTGCAGCCATCCCCTTGGAGGTGGGGAGCTCTCTGCTCATCAATGGAAGACAACAGGCATTAATTACATTGTCAGTCACCATGACGTCCTTCACCGAGGCGCACAAGAACTTCTAATATCTCAATACATCTCTATATCTCTACAATGTTTCTCTCTAATATTAATCTCTAACATATCTCTCCAACATTAATCTCTAATATATCTCTCCAACATTTCTCTCAGGTACCCTTTCTCCCTTTTGGACATCCATGGATCACCCATTTCCACAGGTCAGGCACTAAGTAGCGGCTAATGACGCAGACTGACACTGCTGCATGTGCAGTGGACCGACAAGCCCCGCCCCTCCGATCTCCTCCCACATTCCCCACTCACAGCCTGTCCAGCTCAGCCTCATTTAAATATTAGTTATGTGTGCTTGGTTCTCCAGTCAGTAGACCAGAAAAGCTACTGCACACTCTGCCCTGTGGGCTGGTCCTCTTTAGGCCGGTCACCTGTTCCAAATGAGTTCTGCCTCGTTTCCATCCACACACAAAGAGGGGCAAATATTGTGGGACGGCACCGTCGGCCTCCTCCCTCGTGCTTGGTTCAGTGGGGTGCGGGTTTTGGAGGACACGCACCGGGGAAGGACGTGGGAAGGACATTACGCCCCAGCAGTTCTGCAGCCTGCTGGCTTCTGAAAGGAGTGGTGAGCTGGGAAAGGATGGTCAGTGTGCAGTGGAATGGCCTGCATAGAGAATGGTCCCCCGATGGGACAGGGAGACGCGGGGCTCAGGACAGTGAGAGGCGGGGCTCACAACAGTGAGAGGCGGGGCTCAGGACAGTGAGAGGCGGGACTCAGGTAAGTGAGAGGCGGGGCTCACAACAGTGAGAGGCGGGGCTCAGGACAGTGAGAGGCGGGACTCAGGTCAGTGAAAGCCGGGGCTCAGGACAGTGAGAGGCGGGGCTCACAACAGTGAGAGGCGGGGCTCAGGTCAGTGAGAGGCGGGGCTCACAACAGTGAGAGGCGGGGCTCAGGACAGTGAGAGCTGGGGCTCAGGTCAGTGAGAGATGGGGCTCACAACAGTGAGACGCGGGGCTCACAACAGTGAGAGGCGGGGCTCAGGTCAGTGAGAGCTGGGGCTCACAACAGTGAGAGGCGGGGCTCAGGTCAGTGAGAGGCGGGGCTCAGGTCAGTGAGAGGCGGGGCTCAGGTCAGTGAGAGGCGGGGCTCACAACAGTGAGACACACACACACACACACACACTCTCACACACACAAACACACACACACACACACACACACTCTCACACACACACAAACACAAACACACACTGAAGTCACGCGGCTGACGTCAAGTCACTGCAGAAATTTTTTGTGTTGATTTCCAATCCTGAAATAGCGACTGAAGAGCAGAGGAGCTCCAACATCTGCATGAAGAACATGAAGAAGCAATGGAGCGCTGTTATACAGACAGACCAAACTAAGGCCAGAACAAACCCTACAGACAGACCAAACTAAGGCCAGAACAAACCCTACAGACAGACCAAACTAAGGCCAGAACAAACCCTACAGACAGACCAAACTAAGGCCACAACAAACCCTACAGACAGACCAAACTAAGGCCACAACAAACCCTACAGACAGACCAAACTAAGGCCAGAACAAACCCTACAGACATACCAAACTAAGGCCACAACAAACCCTACAGACAGACCAAACTAAGGCCACAACAAACCCTACAGACAGACCAAACTAAGGCCAGAACAAACCCTACAGACAGACCAAACTAAACCCTACAGACAACAAACCCAGAACAGACAGACCAAACTAAGGCCAGAACAAACCCTACAGACAGACCAAACTAAGGCCAGAACAAACCCTACAGACAGACCAAACTAAGGCCACAACAAACCCTACAGACAGACCAAACTAATGCCACAACAAACCCTACAGACAGACCAAACTAAGGCCAGAACAAACCCTACAGACAGACCAAACACTCTGAAGCACCTTGAGATGTCTCCTGTTTTGCTAGTGTAACCAGTCGACCAGGTCCTGGGGGTGGGCACAATAGGAGAAGGTTGCTAGACAGCAGGAGTACAGGTACCACGGCAACAGCAGCAGTAACCGGGGCCCTCCCTGCAGGTAAGGCCAGGGGTCGTCTCATTCACCCCTATGACTAATAAAGTGTGAGTCCACACGAAGCAGGAGGCCAAGGTCTCTGCCAACACCACTGCCCCCTCCCTACCAGACACAGATCTGAAGGCCTCAGCTCCCAGAACACCCAACACCGGAAAATGTTAGTGCTATTGGAGATGACTGTAAACCACTGGAACCCCTGTTCTTCAGCCACTTGTGTTTCAGAAGTTGCTTGACAAATGTCTGCTGCTTTATGCAAAAATGGAGACATAGAAAATCATGTTGGACTGGATGTTGAACTGATTAGAGCATTTTACTACCCTTAGGTCTCAGGTCTGGTTTCTAGCTTGCAATAATAACTAACTCTTGGTTTCAACATCATTTGGACTCTGTCTTGTCTTGAGGGAAGACCACTTCTTGGACATGAGAGTCTCTCTGAAGTAATTTGGAACTGAACATTTTCTGTCATTATTGAATACCAACAATCCATTAAAACAAAATCAAGGAGTAATTTCTCTACACGTTTAAATCTGCACTCTGCACTGGATAACAGATTAACATGTCACTTTTCATTCAGTATTCAGTCAGTAAAAATGTTTTTCAGTATGCTAAATGGAGTCTGATGCTGCGTGGGTAACCTAAACTAGCTAACTGGGAGGTAAACAATTTACAGAAATGCAAATATGTCACTATACACTTTGTTGATAACCATATTTTTTATATTTTGTGGCTGACTTCTGCAAGTCTAATTACACCATCATCAATCGAGCAGTACAGCAATCACAGCAGAAGGTGAAGTAAAAGAAAATTAGAATCTGTCTGTTTCAGGAGACCTCCTCCTTGATTATTGCTTTTGGTGGTATTGATATGATTTTCATTCAACTTATTAACGGCAGGAAGGTCATTGGGGTGCAGTGATGTGCTGATTAACAGTGCTTGGCTGTCGAGTGCTGACGCACGTCGTTGCTAGCGTACGTACCTTAAATCATAACAATGGTGTTTAATTTTGGAATGGTTCATGATGCAATGTGTCCAACACCTTCCTGTTCTCTAGAATGTTGTAATTAATCAATCAGAACGTTCATGCAGAATTTGTAAGCTCCAAAATGTATTTCCCTCGAACCATCAGTCAACATAATATTGTCACAGGATGTAAATAAAAATATTAAGATAGCCTTCTACAATTCTTAAAAATACTATGTTTTAATGAGCACATTACAAACCTCACACATAATTGAGGACATATATTAGATGTAGTTATTTCTGTCCCAGAATGCCCCTGTTCCAGACCCCCAGAATATTAGCTGCTCCTGAGCCATGTTTGTTCCCTTCCATGATGTTGTTGTGAGGTCTCATTTGGCCAGACATCTCTAAGCATTATAATTCTGTTCATCCTGGTTGCTGCCTAATCTCCCACTGGTTGGTTGGTCCAGATTATTGTCTGCACTGTTACCGACCCATGTGTCTGTTTGGGCTACTCTTTGTCTATTAAATGACATACATCTAAGCTGCAACTCCATCTGCCATCCGTCTCCCAAACCTGACAATTTCACTTGGCTTGTGTTTAAATATATATGAAACCAAAGATTTTACAGTTTCAGATCACTATTGCGTAACACTAAGAATTCAAAGGTTAAAACTGAATTTTGATACATCAAACACCACCTTCAACCACATTTATTTATTAAAACAAGACATTTCTTCATCCTGAAAGAAATTACATGTTTAACTCAAGGCTAAGACTCGAAACAAGGATTTGGATTAAAACTAAATTAATAGTATATTATACAATTCTGGTGGTGTTCAAATTCTCATGGACTTGTTTATCTTCTCTGGACTGCATCTGGACTGAATAATTGAGGGAATATGAAGGAGAATTGCAGGTGAAACAGGTGGACTCAATATGGACGCTTGGCATGGTCACAATTAGACTGCGCTACTAGCAATACCTGAGCATGTGGAGCAAAGTCTGTCACGGTACGGAGGCTCCCTGCTGGCTGCATCCATCAGCAGCGGTAGCATTTCATGTTGTCCTGTTAGGGAACCCGACACCTGAGGGTCATTTGTCTGTCTATATGTGTCGTGTCTTTGTACCAGTTGACTGCTGCTTATTGTATCCTTCATTTGGATTATGTCACGGGTTTTTGCAGTGGTTACACTTTATTCATTAAATCCTCCATTTTCCCCAAGACTGGTGCGATCGCTTCCTTCTTTTTCTGCACGCCCTCAATCGTCACAATATTTTTAAAGTTTCCTTAAGTGTTTACATTCATTAATAATAAATAATGTCAATGGAGTTATGACTACATTTTTCAAAGGAAAAAAAAAACTTTTCAACCATTTAACCACCTTTTAAAACCCACTACGGTGATTGGTTTTATGAAACATTATTATGAAATCACATTCTGAACCTTTTGCCATTTTTTTTTTTCTGATTCCAGTCAGAAGTCCTGAGGTTCTGACATTTTCTAAGCCACAATTCATAATGCATTGTTTCAAAAAAGACCATTAAGCCCCACTCCATTTTTTGCCTGTATGTATGAAAGGTGCTATACAAATAAAGATTATTATCATTATTATTATTATAAACTAATAAAGTGTGTTATTTTAGCTTCACTACACTGGTCTGATTTAGAACTGATTTTAAAATTCTTTTACTAGATCTCATGTTATAATGGATGAATTATGTACAGAGGAGGAAGCACAAAAAGACAAAACAGTGACACAACCTTCTCAGGTCATCTGGGTTTGCATTTACTCCCAAAATGGATAACGCTCTGGTCTGCATCCACTCCTGAATGCTGAGTATTTGTCCAACTGTCCCCATGAAAAGTGAGCCATTTTATCTTCATCTAGGATTTTACAAAGACGTTTATGTTTTTACACTCCTGATGCTTGGAACACCATCCATCCATCTTTACCGTTTAATCCCAGCATCATTGGGCGAAGGCAGGGTACACCACAGGCAGGTCGCCAGTCCACCACATGGCCAACACACACACACACACACCTACGGGCAATTTAGAGTGACCAATCTACCTAACATGCATGTCTTTGGACTGTGGGAGGAAACATGAGTACCTAGAGAAAACCCAGATGGGGAGAACATCCAAACTCCACACAGAGCGGACCGGACCAAACCCAGACCACCTTGCTGTGAGGTGACGGCGCTAACTATCACACCACCTGCTGGGAACTCTATCAATTCAAATTCATCAAGTACCGACTGTTGCTAGTTTTAAAAAGCATTGCAGGGTAGGTATGTCCTGGCAGGCTGATGCCCGGAAGGGCCCCGAGTTAAACAGCTGCCCTGCTGGGCAGACCTGCCAGCCCCCCTCTCCCTCCCCAGCTGATCACCTGACCACTGCTGCTGGGCCAGAACTGGTGAGTAGGTCACATGACCCGACTGAACACAGGTGAACTGTGCTGTCTGTCGGCCTGAGAAACAGTGCTTTCTGATTTTCTTTTTTTCTCCGTATGTGTGCGTGTGCTTGTTTGACAGAGACTAAAGATTAATAGACCATTAGTATCTTCAAAGCCATTTTGAAGAGAGAGATAAAGATATAAAAAAACAGGCAAAGGAAAGAGGCAAACAAAAGCAAAAACACACACACACACAAACACACACACAGACATTCATACATCTAAACACAAACACATTCAAAAGAGAAGAACGTGAGTGAGCATTTGTTTTGATGAGCATGACCCTGGGGCTGGCAGACACTCACTACTTCACATAAATAGACATGAAGTATGAGTGCGTGTGTGTGTGTGTGCGTGTGTGTGCGCAAGCACATTTGTGTGTATGTGTGTGTGTATGTGTGTGCGTGTGTGCACAAGCACATTTGTGTGTATGTGTGTGTGTATGTGTGTGTGAGAAAGACACTGCATGTGCATAGCAAAGTGCATTGTGGGTAGTTTTACAGTACACACGTACACAAATGCAATTCAACTCTCCAGTTCTACTTTAGGTTTACAGTGTAACTTGAGCTATAATTCCATGTGATCAGCACATGCCCCAGGTATGCACAGCTCTTCAGCTATTTGCTTTTGACTTCTTTTCTGCAGTGTTAAAATCACCCTTCCAAGCAACTATGCAAGCATAGATCATTTTAACACCCTCAAAAAATTCTCCTGATTGAACTGAGCTCATGATTCATTACTCATTCATTACGGACTTCATTTTTTTTCATCAGTAAAATAAGTCTGGACCAAGAGTCTTTAACAATGTGCAATAACAGAAGTGCTGGTCTTCAGCAGGGGTATCAGCAGGGGTGTGCGTGCGGGTGTGTGTGCGGGTGTCCGTGCGGGTTGCGTTGGACTAGCCAGCCCATACAAATGTGCCTTTCATCCCCAACCTAACAGAATCCTGGAACCACTGAGCAGTTCCAAGCAAGATGGCGAGTTCAGAATGCTGGAACAGAGTGTACCGTGTACCATGTATGGAAGGCGCTCAGGTAAAGTGTGTGTGATGTTATTGTTTAGTAAGGTCTACAGGTGTATTAACAACTTTAGAGCTCTTCCTTTCATTGTCACAGTCCACCTGTTCAGCAGTCCAGCCGCTGGGATGTGACTGGGCCCAGGACCAAGGGGACAACACACCTGCATACACCTGCACAGGTAACACTGAGATTACAGGCTGTCCAGACAGTCATGTTCAGGTGAGCTGTTCATGTTCATGGCAACTCATTCTCACTCTAGACCCACTGAACCAGTAAGAAACGAGAAGACAGTCTTGGTGGCGGGAACTGAGCACCTAACGGTTACTAATATAAATGAGACCCGTATCACTCATCAAAGTTTCATCCGTGGAAGTTTGTTTTCTAGCTTAAACTATCAGAAATCTTGTAGATACCACAGCGTTGTGGTTTCACTGGTCCATGGTAGTAAGTCTGACAGCCGTCATGCTGTAAGGGTATTTGCATATCCCAGTGTCCCAGTGTCGTAATGCCGCCCCACAGTCTGGGAATTGATTGTTTCACTTCATATGTGGAGTGCAAGAACAGACATCAGACATGCGGATCTAGGGTGGGTTTCCCAAAACCACCGTCACATGAAGATTGTCGCTAAATAGCACCACGAGGATCACACTGAACATTCTCCCCCACTAGCACCATCTCCCCA
>JAGXOD010001386.1:1932500-1965000 GCA_020368025.1 Brachyhypopomus occidentalis
GCTATGGGAAGTACCAATGAAATCCAAACACACTCACATTTGCTCTTCCTCTCAGAAGCAAAACTTCCACAACACCTGAGTGAACCTTTGCTAATTAACATCCCAAAGAAAGAAAACATTAGCACTGCCATATCTTACACTATGCAGAGACACAGCTGTCGTGTCAATATTCTGAGTACAAACACTGGCAGGAACATATGAACTCTCTCCTCTTTGTGAATTTAACAATGAAGTACTAAGGACTAATACAGTCACCGGCTGTCTGCTGGTGACAGCAGCACTCTGACGGGGCCACTTAACTGCCCCCTACTGAAGAACGTGCCACTCACAAACCCTGGGCTGTCTGTCACCATGACACGGCGCTGATGGTGTAAACAGCCACGGTGCTGATGGTGTTGACAACAGCCCATACTATTCTGAGATGAGCACTCCATATGAAAATTGCAAAGTCCTCTATCAAATGCCCTTGGGGGAGGGGAAGGGAGGGGGGGTAGATGGCTTGAGTGAACCAGCAGGTAATTAAAAGTGATTGCACCTGTGGCTCGTTAATGTCAGCCTACTCATATGCTGACTGGCAAAGCCTCCCATGTATCTCCTCCAGTGCAAACCCAGTGCTAGTGTTATACTGGAGCTAAAACACCCATAATGGAGTCATCTCCTCTGGGCAAAGTCTTCAAGATCCTGCAACAGATTCAACACCAACTGCTCCGTGAGCTGTAGTGGGAGCGGCTCCTTCACGTCATGGAGCAGGTGGAGGATGGCCACACCCTCCAGTCTGCTGCAGTCTGCCACTGCTACACCAGGTGAAAATGACTCCACAGAAGAACCTCGAGGCAGACATGGGACTCTGTGAGCACCCAGCAAACGGTGGAGGCAGGTGGGCAGGCGGCCTTCTTCCCCTGGGCCCTGTGGAGCCGAGCTCATGGCTCAGTAGCTGTCAGCAGCGTCACCCTTGGGGTACGATGCGCTACAGAAAGGAGAACAGAACCAACAGCGGACGTCCCGGGTCCTAATGTTCTAAACGTGGGACGAGCCCTTTGTCTTTGGACAGCAGTTCCTGGACTGTCGCAGATGGTGACAGAACCTCGTGGTTCAAAAACAGACGAATGTGCTTTTGTTTTTCATGCTAGAGGTCCTGCTAGACCCGGCAGTGTCACGTTCTCCCCATCTGAATACCTGAGTAGAAGCAGCACCGCGCGCTGGGCCTCGGGTCGGGTCGGGTCGGGTCGGCCTCGGGTCGGGTTCTGCTCAGTGTTGTGTGTTTCCCCAACAGGACTGGTCCACGCCACTTAAGATATGACTGTGTGGATTTGTATGCAGGCCCATTGACCTATCACATCAAACCTCTCCGTTAAGAAGTGGACTGATAAGGTCTTCTTCACAACCCATCTCTGGTGACTCATCTATCTTTCAAACACACAGGAACCTCCAAGCGTTCAGATAACGGCGCCACAATACCGTATGAATCATGTAGACTTTTTTGCGCAAGTATGAAATGAGACAGCACAATGAGTCACTTGGTTAAGCTCGTCTCTGCTGTCCAGACATCTGCTTTGTGGTCAGTAAACTTGGAACCTTCTCATCAGTTGTGCTCAAAGACGTCCCACATGGTTACCTGCTTCCGTCATATCTGACCTGATGTCAATGCTGGAGACTATTAAGCCATCACTGTATCACCGTATCCTACACTGATGTCTAATTCATCATTCAGATGACTACTGACTTGCTTTTCAAGAAGAGCAAACACGACAAATGAACACTTTAATTGCTATAGAAGTGAACGTACATCCTAGGTGTTCACACATAAACAGGCCTGTTGTATTCCTGACTGTGGGATCTGGTCTATATGGGTGACATGGAAAAGCATGACAGTCCAAATGTTTGAATATCCAGACTTGTCATGGTACTCATTTGCACCAGCTCTAAGGGAAGCCATATGGAAGCCCACTCACCACTGAATAAAAAAGGCTAGCAAATATGTATTCAACAGTGTTAAATTCAGAGTAATGTGAGATATGCTGAGTTTGAGAATAGAAATGTTTATGAGAAAAAGCTTTATTGTCATTATGTGATACACATGACTGCAGCTGATTACAGCTAACGCTGGATGTTTTAAAGATACACATGTGACTACTGTGGGGCTTCGGCTCATAGGATGGACACCGAGAACGATAACATGATGATATTTGATTTGTGCCCTTAGGAAAGAGCCGAATATTTCATACATGGATATGAAGTGAGCAGAGCAGTGAAGAGAGGGATGAATACGTTTGTTAGCAGGGGCAGATAGGAAAGTGGTTATAAAAGTGGAGTGTACCTGAGGTCACTCAGGTGGAATTAGGTCAGATTTGCTCTGCTTCGGAAAGATCATGTGACCTCATGTTCCCCGTGGCTGCAACAGAGCACATGATGGAGGACGCCGTCTTGCATAACCACCAACTCAGCACCACGTGTGGAGGTGCTAGAGGAGATGCGCTGGGTCAGACGCTGTGTGTGTGCTGCACTGTGCAGGAGTGTGGTGACTGTGAAAGGCTGTGTTGCTCTGCTGCCCAGCTTCAGTAGTGGCGTTCTGTGACATTAGCAGGAATCTCCAAAAGTGAAAGAAAGCACGTTGACCTAGTTTCCCTCAGCCCGTCCAGGAGCTGCGGTTAACGACTACAGACGTGTGGTGTTAAGAAACACAAGCACATATACAGTTGTTTGCTCCAACACCAGGAACACGGGTCTTGCAGTCAGTGTGATAGCGCTTAGCTTACCTTCACTGGAAGACCCAGACAAGTCAATAATGACAAACACCTTCCCCTCAGGTTCCAAGTCTATCTGTAAAACAGGAACAAGGCATTAAAATTACATTGAGAACAAACTTTATTACATCAAATCCTTTTGATACACCAATAGTTCCCTTCAAATGTTCTAAAAACTAAACTCTCTCTACAAAACATTCTGACTGCCTGTAACAAAAAAACAAAAAAAAAAACTGCCTGTCAAAAATCCTTTTTTTACATCTATAATTCTGACATTCCATCTATGATGCGTTTTTGCGCATTTGTGGCCCTGGAGGGAGGCGGAGCTCAGAATGACAGGCCTGTGTTTTTCTATTGTGACACATATACCACTGACTACCAATCAGCTTGCAGAGACCCCTGGCTGGCATATGCAGCTTCTGTGAGAACACCATGCATTGCTTCCTGCTTTTACAACCTGGTTTGAGGGGGGGAGGTAGCCTAGAGTCCACATAGAGATGAACACAAAGATCTTTCACATAAAGACCACAATCCGGCTTCTATAATACATCAGTAATGGTTCAGTGTTTACATAATTTTGAACCATAATGCAAATTGCGAAAATCTTTTGTTAATCGACTTTATTTGCCGAGCAGTTTTATATGACAGTATATTTTGATGCCATCTGAGGTCAATGTTTACAGTCGCATACATTTTAATGTTGTCATAAACTTATTTTGTGATCTATTGTAGGTTTGAGTTATTTATTCATTCTTTGTTATTTGCCTGTTGTCATGTATGGCCCCTCTGAGAATGAGACAAATTATTCCCAAAGGATATGTGAATGAACCGAATCAAATATATAAGCAAATCAAATAGTGCTTTATAACACATTTCATCACGGTCCATCTCTGACTTCTCCCATGGACTCGTCGGTGTTCGTGTATACGTTTGTGTGTGTGAATGTGCTTACATCCGTGTTTCTTCTTCACACATTCGTGTGTGTGTTCTTTTAATCACCTGTCTCTTGTTGTCGTTATGCATTACACCCGTGTCTTATCATCAGTGTTTAAGTGTGTGTGTTATCTACGTTCTTTGTCAGTTGGTGTCTGACTTCGTCCCGTAAGTGTTTGTGAAAGCTCTCTGCTCTCTGCTCAGCATCCTGCTTCTTCACACCGTTACAGAACGACCGACCCGACGGGATGCCAGAGGGTAAACATGGCAGGCAGGAACAGCGCTACCATCCCCTTCCTCCTGCTAACCCCTGGAGAGAGCTGGAGAGTTGGGAGCCATGGGATCAGGAGGGCAGTCCCGCGGCGAGGCCTCCCCAGGCGAGGGCGCGCTCCTCCAGGGCCCACATGTGCTCCACCAGGGGCACACGCAGCCACCGCGAAGAGTTTTGTCCCCATGTTTGTCCCCGTGACTGTTTCTGTCCGTGTTTGTCTCCCATGACTGTTTCTGTCCCTGTGTTTGTCCCCCGTGATGGTTTCTGTCTCTGTGACTGTTTCTGTCCCTATGTTTGTCCCCCGTGATGGTTTCTGTCTCTGTGACTGTTTCTGTCCCTGTGTTTGTCTCCCGTGACTGTTTCTGTCTCTGTGACCGTTTCTGTCCCTGTGTTTGTCTTCTGTGACTGTTTCTGTTCCTGTGTTTGTCTCCCGTGACTGTTTCTGTCCCTGTGTTTGTCTCCCGTGACGGTTTCTGTCTCTGTGTTTGTCTCCCGTGACGGTTTCTGTCCCTATATTTGTATATCATTGTCTCCTCATCTCCCCAGGGAGGCTGTGATTGGCTGGTCCGCTGGCGGACTCTCCCCAGGGGACGCTGTTCCTGGGAGTGTCCTCGTCGCAGCTCTGCGCTCTAGTCCCTTCATTGCGGGTCTGGGGCCGGACGGCGGGTGCTGGGTACCCCAGGAGAAAGCGCCCCCCGGTGGGGGACTCCGTCACGGTCTGCATCTGACTCCTGCCTCGGGCTGCTCGGTGTTCGTGTGTACGGTCACCTGTGTTTCTTAGACTGTGTGTGTTTATCTCGTCTCGCTGTGTTACACTTGAGTTGTGTTACCGCCAGTGTATTCAAGTGTGCATGTTGTCATGTTTGTCAGTCATTGTCAGGCTTCTCGTGTTTGTCATTAATAGAAGTTCCATGTTGAAAAGACCCTCTCTGTTCAGCGTCCCGTTTCCTCACACCGTTACACTCAGGTGACTATTTACTGTTGCGTACGTTATTCTGACATCCTGACTCCTCCCCCTTGTAGACGAATATCGATCGGCTGATTGGCCAAATTACCCGTGTTCAAATAATAACTGAGAGCAGGGAACCTGAAATAAACTGATGTCAGTTATAAGAGGTCTTTTTGTCCTGTCAGTTTGTTAAGTTTCATGAGAGGAAAATAATCTTTACTGTTATTAGTAGTAGTAGTATTGATTGTTTATTGTTGTCTGTTGGTTGCCCCTACCTGATCATAATCCTCAGAAGACAGAAGACTCGAATTTATACTGCCACTGATGTTTAATATATTTAATAAGACTATGGATGACCTTGTGTTTAGCGATGTCCTCATCATCAAACACATACACAGAATTACATTAACACACACACACATTTTAGACCTGTATGTTTCTTTTTGACTGGGCTTCTCTATTTGCTCTGGTGTGTATCATCTCTCGCGTATACACACACTGTACAGACGACTGTACACACTGTCATCTGAGAGACAAAACATAATGTGCTCGTGTTCAAGAGCTGCAGTCTTCTCCCCCCCATCCTTCTCCCTCTCTCTCTCTCTCTCTCCCCCCCTCCATCTCTCTCACCATCTCTCTCTCTCTATCTTTCTCTCTCTCTATCTTGCTGTGTCTCTTTTACACAGCATTATCCTCACTTGCCCACTGTCTACTTTACATCTACACATCATATTTTACTGTCTTTGTGTCTTTCCCTTATTCTCCACACAGACTCCAGCAAATACACTAGAGAGGAGATGTAAGCAAAGTATTGTAAACAAAGTATGGCTGTGTTACATGATTGTATTTTTTTTAACAACTTCATCACCCTTCCCGTTCCCTTCCCCCATGCAAACCAACACACACACACACACTTCATCAAGACTGATTGCTCCATTAGTATGATGGGGTTTGTCGCTTGGTTCTCAGCACAAAGGGGGCAACGCAGGACAAAGCACATGTGACTAAAATGAATTAAACCGAGTAATTTAATTTGGCCGTGTGTGTAAGCCCATGCATGTTCACAAACACACACGCGCACACACACACGAACAGACACACTTAAATAGTAACTTAATATAAGCTTTTAGTGAATATTTTGAACATGCCTTTGGTTGGAACTGGTACGGGGCAAGTGGTCTTACTGTAATAGTTTGTGTGGTGAGGTGCCCAGCTGGATACATGTAGGGATGGTTTAGTGTCATCTAACTTTCTCCTTCGTGTCAGTACCTTTCTACAGATTGTTTACTCATCTTTATCAGTTCAAATATTCAGTTTCTCCATCATTTTTAGGGTTTCCCCATAACGTTTTCTGTCAGGCATCTGTGGTGACCCCTTTAAGAACTCCACACCAGAACGCTGCTTTAGTACAGCAAGCTGAGAGTCAGGCGGAAGGTTCCGGAAGGTCCTTAGGTTGCTGTAAATCTCCCAACGCTTTCGTGCTGTCTGGCTCAGACGTCCCAGTGAAGGCTAGTGTAGCTTCAAGAGAACTTATTTAGGTTTTTGCTTCCAAACATCTCCATGATATATTTCAGCAGTATAACTTCAATCAGTCTGAAAACACAATTAAGACCAAAGTATGTCCACTTCAACATAATGGAAGTTGTATGGAATAAGCAAAAGCATTAGATGTCAAGAAAGGCCCAATTAGCTTAAAAAAAATAAATAAAAATAAATAAATAACTGAAAGTGTGTGTGTTTGTGTGTGTGTATATATATATATATATATATATATATATATATATATATATATATATATATATATATATATAGAGAGAGAGAGAGAGAGAGAGAGAGAGAGAGAGAGAGAGAGAGACATTGAGCTCAGACACTGTCACGCTGTATGTGTATGTGTGACCTCACAGTTCCTTTACAATAGGATATGTAATGCATCCTGTGTAAACCCCTGTCGAGTATGTGGTTACATCGCCTACTGCACGCCTACAACCTCATACCCACACCAGTCCCCTCTCCCTCTCCCTTTCATGTACGCCTCTCCTCTCTTCCCTCCGTTCCTCTCAGACGCGCATCCTGCCTTCATTTCCTCCTTTAATCTGGTTTTGATGAAGCAGCTGTTATGGTTCCATCATTAGCCATTAGCCATTAGCCCTGCACGCTACATCGGCTCCTGTTTCAGCTTCCGGCCCCTCACTCCCCCCCGTCATCAACAGCTCTGGCCGGAGGCGTCGCGGCGGTGCGAGCGCAAACACTGCCGGCACTGCGGCATCTGACGCACTGCTCTCGGGAAGAGGGAGTGTGTGAGTCTGCGTACAGCTGGGATGTTAGCTTTAGCGCTGAGAACCATGGGAAGTTGGGCCCAGAACTGCACCTGCACGGCTGTATGCAGCACCCCACAGGCAGACTGTGGTCATGAGCGATGCCCCTAAGAACATGGAGCTAGGTGTACACACACACACACACACACACACACACATCTCACCCCTTCTGTTTTACATAACATTAAAATAATCCAAATAAATAAATCCTACTCTCTCTCTCTCACACACACACAGCACATACACACACACACGCCCACACGGACTCTTTCGCAGATGAGGAACAGCTTTCCTGCTCCATGCCCTAGAGCCAAGACTTCACAGTCTCAATAGAACCAAAACATTAAATTTAAAGCAGTCTGTCCCTCTGATCTTAAAACTCAAGTCTGTACTCACCATCCCAAAGTCCCTGGTAAAGTCAGCATGACGTAAGCAGACTCTGGACCAATCAAGAACTCTCTGACTTGGGATCAATTCTGTCTCTCACCATAGTCTCATTCACATCTATGAATCCAACTTCCAGATTTCACAAAGAGGGAAGCAAAATGTTCCCATTTTAAACAGAGCAACATGCAGCACACCCACCCTGTTGGGCGGTCCTCCTGTATGGACGCGTGTTTTTGTACAGCGATTAACCTTACAGTGAACAAAACAGCAGTAACGTCATACATCATGATACCATCACGTCATATTAATAAGATGCCACCCCCTCTCTTCCCTCATCTCATACACACGACCTAAAATCGTTCAGCGTCTGCAACATCAGGGAACCAGTGGACATTCCTAATCAGGCTACTGAACTCTGTACGTTTCAGAATGTGTTTAAACATGTAAAAGACGGAGATAATAAGAGTGTGACCCAGGGAAACTCTGACACCTCAGGCATTTTCTGCCATACCAGGTCTTCCCCCTGAAACGCACGCTATTACACACACACACACACACAAATGCAAGCGAACATGCACACATGTACAATCACACACACGCTGTACATTAGAACGGTTTATGTAATGGCGCTACACGCGTTGCTTGTCCTCATTCGTGCGTCTCACATTTTCCTGCAAAATTTGGAATTATCACATGTAGCATATTATCTCAAACACGCTGCCTCACGCCTACTGTCCATCACCCGGTCGAGTGGTTCTGTGTGTGTGTATATCTGTGTGGATACTCCTAACGAGGTACCAACTACTACTCCTGCAGTGAGAATAGAGAGCGATAGTTATGACAAGATGAAATCTGGAGGCTTGTGTGGAGGCTTCTTCATGTGCAACAGTGCATACCACAGCGTGGTGAGGGCACTTACTACATGCTGTAGCATGAACAGTGTGTTCCAGGTCCACACCAAGGACACAACAAGCAAGACAACAGCTCACAAAGCAAATATCTGAAAATACTACATCTGCTAAAATTCATCCCACTATCAAGTGAAATTTCACAAAAGTGATTGTTCTTCTTCTATTATTTCTTATTATTATTTTATAGGCTTATATGATGATACTCTGCAGAATATCATTCAGTGTTCAGCACTTTTTGTGGAGTCTGTTTAAATATGCAGTTGTCCACAAGCAAACACAACAAACAAACAAAAGCGGCTTTTGATTGTCAACTTTTTAATCTATCGGTTTCATCTTTACCGTCGTTCTGTTTTGGGACAGGAAAACAGTGTTGCGTGAGGCTTGGTCAACACAGGAAATGATTATGTGCATGAAAATGATATTAGCAGAATATTAGCAGCACAGGAGGGTAGTGGTGGCAGATAGTGACGGGGTCAGTGTAAGGCTTTTGTGTGAGGATGGGCGCGGCCGCATGCACGCAAGCAGAAGCCCCGCCCCTCGGCTGTACGCTTCTCAGGCCACGCCCATTTTCTGCACAGAGCAAAAGTGTGGGAGGGGGTGGGAGTGGCTTAGGGTCAGAGGCCCACAATCCCCTGCATCCTCACTGTGATGCTCTCTAGAACAGCCAATCAACCTGCAGGATCTGGCGTTTGGCCAAGGGATCCAGAGGCCTGAACTTCCGCCCGGAAGCCTCGTCCTGCTGCTCCACGTCCCCCATCTGCCGCCCTCTTTGGATGGGAAGTGGACACTGATGAGTAAGCAGGTATTCCTCAGTATCAGGCTGCAGACACCGGGTTCCTCCCTCCCCCTCTCTCTATATCTGTCTATCTATCTATCTATCTATCTATCTGTCTGTATCTGTCTCTCTATCTCTCTGTATCTGTCTATCTGTCTGTGTATCTCTCTGGGAAGTAAACGTGGGAGAGTGCAAACAGGAAGCTGCGGCTACCGTGTGACTCAACCATACCGCTAGTATTTTTAGCTGCTGGCCAGGCTGCCCCACAAGCCCCTGCTTCCTTCAGGGCAGCTCAAGGACGCGGCTGGACGCTGCCGGTCGGTCTGGCAAGGGGGGGCTATCATTCCAGACACACCACGCTGTGCCAGGCTGGGCGCGAGCTCGTGGCATCTCGAGGGCACTGAGGCTATATGCAAGTGGCATGCTGCCCTAGATGCCTCATGGAGGGGCGGCTCACTAATCCACCTGGGCCACAGCACACACACCACTTACTTACATAAAACATTATACACTTACAGAGAACAAACCTTATGTACTGTTAAAGTATTGTTAAACTCCTCATTCCATACAAAACGTGTTGCCTATAGTGTAGTAAGACTATGTAACACATTGTGGAACTTTCTAACAAACATGTATGCAATCATGGACGCTACAATTATCGCGAATCGTGGTGACGATAAATTTAGGTGTATCTTTTCTAGTCAAGAGATAAGGGTTTATTTTGGGACCAGTATCACAGTAGCGTCATCATCGAGCAGCCGTTGTCTGGAAGGCTCTCTGGGTATGGGAAGCAGGCACGACCCCACGTCTGAGGGGGGGTTAGTCTGCAAGTTACAGGCTCGGCCCGGTCCGACACGTCCGCCTGTCGTGATGCCGCTACCCACCCCGTCCTGTCACTGTTGACATCACGCAGGATGACGTTCAAACGTGTGCAGCCACACACGTGTCCCGGTGCCGATCGAGTCTTCGCTCACATGTTGAACACTCAGGATTCATGACCAATGGATCATGAATGTACAGCCTCCAAAAAATGCACCAAGAACACTGCACACCCTACGGACGTAAAGCAACAACTAAACAGTTCCATGTTGTTACAGGGAAATGAACAGAAGCAGACCAGTCCAGCTACAGTCTACAGAACCCTGCAGTATGGCCAGTGTCTGCTAGTGTTATATCTGTGCGCCAGCGTGCTAAACGTCCATCCCTGTACAACTGCATGCCACCTTTTCACAATACTCTCAGGTAAAAATTCTGTTATGCGTCATACACTGATAAATGATACCTTCTGTAGACTGGTACAATGAGCAGTCTATTTTAGTAAGAATACTGGGTATATCAAAGTGTGTTTGTATGCTGGCCATTGGCTAGATACCTTAAGTATGCCATGAACTGAATTCAGCCAAATCAAGTAGATTTTGTTAAATGAGCAAATCACATGGTTACGCACTCAGATTTATTAGAAACAGATGAATGTAACTTGCATTTGTACACAAGCACAGGCAGTTTCTTCCATAGCCTCATGAGTAATGGCATTCAAGGAACGCCACATCTAGTCCGCTCTCCACCATCGCCTTCGGTCCCTGACTCAGACGGATGAAAAAAACCTCAGGTAAATGTAAAAATAAAATCTTTCAAATCTTGAAAATGCGTCAGGGCTTTTGTGAAGTGTGAAGTGGTAGCACGTCTGGTCACAATTCAACTGAAGAGCTATACTGTTAATTTAGCATGCTGTAGATTTGCAGTACCAACAGTTCATCTAACACAGGCCGTTTACCACCTTACACTGTATTCATTTAAATCCCACGCCATTACCACTGCACTGCTCTAGCATGCGTGGTGATGACACCTTTACAGTGTACAAACGCAGCGAACACAGAGGTGACGGAGGAAGACGTTACGCAAGATGTACGGTACATCACAAACTTCACACCCATCAACTGCGGGTAGACGGGACTTCAGAACTGGTCCCTCGCCAGTGCTTAATGCAGACTGGAGCGGTTCTGCCCGGGTGAAGGACATAGAGGGCAGGACTGAGAGAAATGGGGTAATGAGGGAGAGCAGCGCTGAACAAACAAGGAGATTCGCACTCTGGAGAGGGAAGTGGCAGAACGAGTGGGCAGATTAGAGTAATTAGGGAACGAGGGTAGACGTGGAGACCACGGGATGGTGAAGCTGGGCTGAGAGAGACAGGGGAGGCCGGCTTGTTCGCCTTTATGTGCTGGCAAATGGAGCTGGATCTCCCTTACACATTATTTGGGATGCCGCTTGTCAATTAGGGACGCTACAACATGCACCGGCACAAGCGGGCGTAAGCAGACCGCTGGCGCCGCGTCTGGACCGCTGTCTCGGGCTGCCGGTGTCCAGAGGCGGGCGCTTCAGCTGGTTAAGAGTTAGCGGCCGCCCGTTAATTTTTAACTCCACGTCATGCGTACATCCCCTACACAGAACGTCTGGTTCCTCATGTTCCAAAACGGAGGCCAAGCACAGGATGCAAGGCTAACCCATGTGCTACATACAGCAATCGTTTCCTAATATAACTCGGAGGTTAAGTGAGATTATTGGCGGATACAGGGTGGGAACAGGAGGGTGAAGTGGTTCATGTTTTATGGAGTAAAGTAGGTCAAAAGCGCCACTAGCATCACCAGGTGTGCTGCAGAGAGCAGCCATCAACCACCATTACCCAGCAGCACAGCCGCCTACCAACATACAGACAGACTGCTACTATAACTGAACGGATCTTTTTTTTAAATCATTCTGGCCCAAATTTTAAGGGTTTTAACCAGACTGATCCCTGCTGCAGGAATGCATCTCAGGCACAATATAACACACAAACAGAATTAATTAACAGAGGGTGACTTGGACAAGTTTATTAAGGTTAAACTTTAATCGTTACATCCGCTCTGACAGTGTTTAGCTGGAACATTGCTAAACACGTATCCTGACCATGTCTATCTTACAATAAATCACTCAAACAGACACAGGAACACACAAACACACACACACCAATTCTGAATAGGCAGCAAGACATGCAAGAAGGGCTTTCAAGCAAACTGGTTGAGAAATGTCTACGTTGAAACCACTCCTTAAAAGCTGGCAACACATCAACGCACGTGTAACGACTTGTGAAGAATGTGCTGGGAACCATGAATGGAGACACACACACACACACACACACACACACACACACACACACACACACACAGATACTACATCCTGAGTCAGCTGTGAGAATGCGGCAGCAGCAAGTGGAGACGTGTGTCATAACTCTGGACCGCTCCATCTGCTCACGCTCACCTTGCCAAGAACAATTCCCCCTCAACATGTCTGGAAGGAGATGCCAGTTCCTTTGTCTTCTTCTCATTAATCCACATAATCCTGGTAGTCCTGAACTCCTCAGAGCAAAAGACAAAAAGCCTGACAGGTTACTACCTGACCGGGCTGTTCACCGGGGCTCGGGGACGCCATCATAAATCTCACTATCTTGAAATCTAATTACTCTCCATCAAAGTCATTCTCAGTACTATTGTTTGAGGATGGAATATTTAGGGTTTAAATGCCACGAATTTACCTGGAGTCATGGATTCTGTGCCAACACAGAAGATTAACATGAAAGTGGAAGAGTTTCATTCTCACCAATTAAACTATAGAGAGCCAAGCAAAGTTACAGGGTAACTCCACAGAGTTTAGAGGATAGACCAGCAAGCAGCCTCATCTTCACCAGAGTTCTGACAACAGATTAACCTACAGGTCAACCACCAGCACCATCTCTAACACCACCTCCCGAACCACCACCCGGGTTACTTCAAACGCAAGCAGTGTTCCACACCCATTTACCAAAAACGTCTCCCGTTCTGTCTGATTTCGAGGAGTTTTCCTCAACCCTTAGCACATCATATCTTAAGCCAGGCTACATGTACAATTACACTATAGCATGTAATTCAGGTATGGTGGCTATGGAGTGAGGCAGTTAGACAGGTATACAGAAACAAGTCTTGGCTTTAGTGAAAAGTTTGCTTCAGGGCAAAAGCTACAGTATTGTGAAATATCTTGCTGTACATTATGTAGATCTAAGAAGCAACACACTTTGTCTAGTTTGACATTAGAAATGGTAACCCTGCTGAGATAGCAACTTTGCTATGCAGACACTGAACAAGGCATTGTTGTGCTCATGCTAAACTCAAAAGATCACACATGTGTGTATTCTTCCAAATCCATAAACCAGCATTTTCAGGGAAAAAGTCGTAAGCCTTCATTTGGTAGAATCACCAGAACATGAACTGGCTGCCAAACAGAACTTCTAATAATGAAGCCAGAACTTCTAATAATGAAGCCAGAACTTCTAATAATGAAGCCATTACAGGGTAAGGAACATGTCTGACCAACACACTGTGACCTGCATAGAGTGACCTGAAACGTGGAGACCGAGTGAAGCAGATCGCACTCAGGAGCCTGCGGGTGGGGGCGCCCCCTCCAACCTCCAGCTCATTCTGAGGTTTACACAGCCGGCAGGGCTCACACGTCACACCTCCACCAGGACCCCACAGTGGTGCGCGGAATCAAAGCGGAGATGCAACGCTCCCCACACTGCTCGCTCCCAGCAGCGGCGAGGTGCCCTCACGAAAACACCCCACGCAAGTGCGGGACAGATGGAGGGGAAGTGACAGGCATAGATGGAGGCAGCATGTTTTGTTTATGTTTGTGTGGGTGTGAAAACGTGTGCTTATGGGAATTCAGAACAATTCGGCAGCAGGCCGAGGTCTTGTAACCGTGCCGACCTCAACAACAGCTCATGCAGAAATGGCTTTGCACACATCCCCTACAAGTTACACAAGCACTGTCTGTGAAGCCTTCTGTGCACATCTGTCGTTCAGAAGCAGCTTCTATCTCCATCATGCTCACATGTCACACGCACTCATTCCCATATGCATTGGACAGAGAGACAAGAGTGGACCAACGGAGACTGTGTTATTATCTCTCCACAGTTTACTGGTTTGAGTTTGAATGCAGTTACTACTTATTATTTACAACCATATATTTATTCATTTTTATAATAGAGCACTTTCTATTATAATGTCGAGATATTAGAACAGTTGTGTTGATCTACTTAAAGTTCACATCCCAGCGATCTGGAGAAAAGTATTAATGTACACATGAGTGACTTTTCAAAACACTCCAACTGTAGCCTACAGTGTTTGCTAGCCAATCACACTTAACCCTGTAATCCTAAATGTGACCTGTGTCTTCCCAGGACAAGCACGCTGTTCGATGAAGCCTTTATGTCCGTGCACTTGATCGTAAAATGGAAGGTCAGATCAGGACAGCCTTGTCCTCGATGCAACAGTACGAAGGCTTTGTACCAGCATAATGGGGGACAGTCTCCTGTCTGTACACTCTGGAAGGGTAACGTGAGGGTTGGCAGGACAGTGCAGCACCTCCGTACATCAGGATCTGATCGAGGCACATCAATCATTTAAATCCATGTCTGCCTCAGACAAGGGAACAAAGACCAGAGCAGAGACTCCAGACCCACAGAGTGGCCAATTCACCATCATATACTGCACATCTGGCGTATTAGGGCGCTTAAAGGGACAATGATTAATGATTGCACATCCTTGCCAGATAGATGGGGGAGAAACTTCTCATAATGATTAGGCAGGACAAGCAGCAACAATTATCAGTTATTAAACTCTGCTTAAAGTCTACAAGGTGGATGAGTATAAGTAAACAGCCATAACAAGGCTCTCAGATTGCTCTCACACTGCAGCACACTGTGCGTGTACTGAGCAAGGACAGCAAAGTTGTATTTATCCATCTATGAATCTATCAGATACAATAATTAAGCTTTGGACCGCTAATTTATGAGTTAATGAGTATGTTAATACATTTAACCATCTTTCAATAAAAAACCCTTACAACAGTTAACTCTTGGGGTGCTGCATACATAAATTTTGCTTGTTTGAACTGAATTGATTTGTACTGAAGATTCCCTCGTGCGTTAGCAGTCGACGCACGAGCGGCCAGTGCACATGGGTGCATCAACATTCGGACTGTGCTTTCAACCTTCAAAAAGAGATTTGTGCCGCTTTAGCAATTTTATATGTAAGAAAATGCGAAGTACATGAGTGTGGCCAGGGACATCTTCAGAGAAAGCGAGGACTGGCTGCCTTCAGAGATGTGTGTGCAATTCGATCTTGTTTTGTCTGGCTATTTAACATCAGATTATATGACTGCACTCAGTGACGGTAATATGGCTCTCTGCAACTGCGGGGAATATTTATGGCAGGCTGTGCACCCTCTCTCACCGTCTCTATGCAACCGTGATATCTGAACATTGATCAGAGGCCTCCGAGTTGTAATGAAACCGGTGGCATCACGGGGGAAGGAAAGCGAGGCACATCTGCACGTGCTGAGAATGGTGCCAGGTAATGTGCAGGGAGTTAAGCGCGTGCGGTGTGACAGGCCGCATCCACAAAATAATTAGCATTATGCGCGGGGGAGGGAAGGGTACTCCAAAAGTTGATGAAAACACTTGCACAGATAAGACATTTTGTTGCCGTGTTAAGCTGATGGTGTCTGCTACGTGTGGATAATACACAAAGTAATGCAGAACATACAAAACGGACGTAAGACGGTAGTTAGACGTACCCAGTCCTCGAAGTGTTTGCTGCTGTTTTGCAGCAGGTCTTCGAACTGAATGGTGCAGTTGGCTACAAAGTCATCGTATCCAATAGGCGCGTCATGAAACACCGACAGCTCGATTTTCCTTCCGTCGCGCACTTCTGTGACAAATTCATCGTGCCAAGCCGGACTGTTGGTTTTCTGTTTGGTCGAGGTTTGACCTACACGAGAATCGTCCACGTTAAGGGCGATGTATGTGTCTAGCTGAAAGGTCTGGGTCTTCGCGCCGACGGCGTGTCTCAGAGACCAGGCTGTTGGCTTCAAATCCAAAGCTTCACAAATCTTTATCTTTAACAATCCATTAAAAACCACCATGGTGCTAGCGTAATTATTTACAGCTAATGCTAAACCAAACGCTTTTGGGTGGATGGTCCTCTATCCTCGCCACTTCGGGATTCGGTCAATTATTGAAAACAGGACATGTACAGTAAAACCTCACAGACTAGTCTCTTCTCACTTCTGTTAGTTTCTCCTAACGGTAAAATGCTCGTCCTCGCAGATATGCAAAGTCCAGTCCTACAGGCGGTCCAGAGAGGGAGAAGGATTTCACTGGTGGCTTTTCACCGTGGTTTTCCACGCTGAAATCATACATGTGGTATGGAATCCGACAAAACACCCTTAGCCGAGAACGACCATTAAGACGGTGCAAAAAATGATATTAATACTAACAATAATAATAAAATAACCTCAATCGTCCAGCAGACATACAACGACCATTCCACACCTCCGTCACTGGGAGCAAAATATGCTAGAACTGGACCTCCTCAGGGGCAACCTCCTTCACGAGAAGCACTCCTGATCCTCCTGAAAGTGGAGCACGGGATGTGGCGTGTCCTCCGTGCATCTGGAACATTTACCACATACGCTTTTTGAAGTCGTTCGAAGAAATTAACCGTTTAGGTCCGAGGGTCTGCTGAGAATGAGTGCGGATTTCGTGCTCGTTTCGGGCTCCTAGCCTCTTTTCTCTTCGTCGGTACTCAGTTTCCTGCAGACCTGCCTCTCCCCCCCTGTCTAAACGCCAGTGCAGGAAATGCGCAAAACACGTCAGTTTGTCACAGCCGCGCTGCGTCTGGGCTACGGAGCGGCACCGCAGGGCCACGCTCTCTTCTCACCAGTTGTGTGGATGGAAAAACGTGTGGCAGTGTTTGCGATCAGCTGTTTCTAATCGTTTCTGTTGAATACACTCGAGTAAACGCAGGGTCCTGCGCCGTGTTGATCAGCCCTTGTAGAGCGAAGCCTAATCACGAATGACGGAATCACTGGTATCTTTTAATCGGATCTTTAAAGTTATGTAGGCTGTAACCTAAGATCTAGTCAATGTGTCTTTCCATGACACTTTGGCTTTGTGTATTTTTGGTTTCCGTTGGTACCTGGCCACATGGACCTCAAAGTAGAGTGACTTTTTGTAGCGACTTGATACCTGTTCAGTGCTAAATGTGGTCTCAAGTAATTATGAGCGAGGCTGTTGCTCGGGTCGTATAACTCCTCAAGAGTCTCGCTGTCGAAAGTGGAAGTGTTCTCTATGTTTCAGTCGTACCATGACAGTTTTTATAAATGCAAGATGCATAATGTATCTCAAGCATGACACCGTCAGACCTTTACATTGCACCTACATTACAGTTGTTGGTGCGTTTTCTTTTATTTCACTTTTCGTCAATTTCAAATATATTAGTAGAAACAACATTACACAGGTGTATTAGTACCGTATTATTCATCATTGAATAAAAAAAACGCTGTGTTCAGGTGAAGCGCCATCTTGTGGTTGGAATTCCTATGATAATCTGAGCCCAGAAAGGTTTCGCAAGGTCGCGTGTGCCTCTAAAGGCTGTACTGAAATTGGGCAGTTGTTAGTGTATATATATATATATATATATGTGGTTAAGACATTACTTACAGTACTTATTTTATTTGCTTTACTGCAGTATTGCATTAAAGTGAGTCGTTTTCTTGGAATTAGCTTCCTAAATAATCTAATTAACATTTAGATTGCATAATAGTGGTAACATAGAATAGTATTAGAAGATGCGCCCGTTTACCTCTACATGTGCCTAACTGTTGCGTTTCCTGCATTAAATATACAGGCGACATGTTTCTCCTTTTGATACCTGGGAATGAGCTCACTAGATGGCAGTATGATCTTTTATAAAGGATGGCTTCGATATGTTGCACGCGGTATATTTTGCGTCTGCAGAATTAGCATAATTTCCCATTTTTTGTTCAGATTATTTTTTCTTATCCCATTTCCTGTATGTGTCACTTAGTTGATAGTAAATACATTTAAACTAATCATTTGTCTCTGTTTTGAAGGTTGAGTTTGCTCTGTTCCCTTTAGTTGGAGACCTCGTTGTATGATTATCAGACTCTTGTGTTTATAGCTGAAGACAAACCCTGCCGAACAAGATCACCTGCAAGTCTGTACGAACAAATGTTAATTGAAACCAAACATTCCAGTTACAACCACCACGTGAATCTAAAAAGCGGCGAAAGAACATAAAGCACAATGTGGTTTTGTTTTAAAAGACAGTTAAAATAAGTAATAAGAGCCCTGGCGAAGTGCAAGAAACAAAGACCGATAATTATCTTTTTATACCCATCTTACATCACACAAGTTTCTGAATTTTCTCTGTTGATTCTTTCATCTCGTGTTTCTTCTGTCTCAGCCACAGAAGAAACACGGAACCGAATGAAGCTCTTGTTCAGCTTGTGATTTGTCTGGGCTTCTGCTCAGCCTGCTGCATTAGTCCAAGATATTCAGCTACACGTTAGATCACATGATCCCAGCATACAGTAGCGCTCCAACTCATGACATCAGCAGTGGGAGAGAAGGAATGCGAATCTTATGGGTGTACAGTCCCTATGTAGGCAAGTACATGCCACTTGAGGGGTACTTTCAGGGCCCCGGGGGTATACTCCGACCAACCCCAAGATGCCAGCATCCACGTTTGTACTTACTGTCGTAGAAACCACTTTCAGTGAATGCCAGATATTAGACAGCAATGTCAAGAAGTGTGACATGTATGGTCAAAGTGTCTTCTGTGCTGGAAACAAAGTAGGACGGTTCCAAATATACTTGCACTTTATGAATTTAAAAATAGCTTAGCAGATTTGTGTAATTTATCCACTGAAGTGGAAACAGTTCACCGGACTGTGGCCTAACTGGTTGAAAAGCTTTCCATAGCTTCTGCTTTTTAGACACACTTAAAAGTTTCTATCTTGTCGTAAGCCAAAGCCTTAAACTGGACTGTTTATTTGTCTTCATGTAAGAAATATTTCATTTTTTATGGAGCTTTCGGTAATTAATGTGTTTAACAACAAGTCTTTCGCGAACGCAGCAGTGTCACTTGACATGTTTATAATTAACAGCTGGCTACGTGAAGCTTTTTCACGTCACACGTTGTCTTTTTCCCCTTAACACACAAAAAATAACACATTAGAAGATAAGAGTAGAAGAAGACAGATTCACACAACGTATACATGACTGTAAATATATTACTAGTCACCACATACAACGGAATGTCAAAAAAGAAAGCGAATTAAATTTAGCCACACGTTTAAATCTAAAGAAAACATGCAATAGTCTACATACAAAACAATATCCGACACAAAAAAGAGCCTAATTCAACCTCGCATTGTCTCAGCTATCCACGTTTTCAGGATGGCAACTGAGGCGAATCTCTTGCTCTCTCTAATTTGATTGGACGCGTGTGACGCCCGTCACTGTACTTGCGACCAGTCACGTTCCTCCATTCATGTGTCCCCCCCTCTGCCCCCCCATCGGAAGTGAGTTTTCCTTTCATTGGTTTACCAGAATCCCGACCCGCCCGCGATTTCACGTTATTCGCCCCTTGTTTTCTCGGCTGCGCATAGCGACCGTCATATTGGCTGTCAAGAAGAAGGAAGACGCGGCCGAGAGAACTGGCCCTGGATCAAATGGGCATTCCAGAGCACCAGAATTATACAGCTACAATTCGAAGTTTTTCCTCATTTAACTGTAAAAAACGGAGATCGGAAATGACGAGTGGGTGTCTCGCATGTTATATTCGCCCTGGTGAAGCTTTTATGGGATAGCTACGAGTCTGACATCTTTTGATAGCCATCTTTTACAGACAAAAGGGTGGTACGAAGTGATAGACGACCAGGGTAGCAGAGGTAAGCACTCTCGCTCTGTCTCTGTTTAGAAAAAATAAAATTAAATTAAAATTGTGAGCATATTCTGCCAACATATCTATTTTGTCCTGTATCATTTTTAATCAGGTTTTTGTTAACGTTGGCCTGTTGGCAAACTCTGGTTACATTTAATGTAACGGAACGCGAGCGATGTGTCGCTGGGATTTACAGTGTTGCCCTGCGAGCCCCGGCGCGCGCTCCACGTCGCCCAGCGGAATCTTCTCAAGTAACTGGAGAAGTTCGGATAGCCTTGCTGGTCAATGCCTGCAAAACCTCCGGCTCTAGGCTTTACTCGCTTTTGTTAAATTGACATGCACAACATTTTCCCTACTTTTGAATACCAAACGCACAGGCATGTAGGATCAGACAAGCTAGTGGTGTTGCATTATTTGTGCGAAGTTTAACCTTCTTTAAATTGTACATTCGGAACCAAAACGTGGGCTGTGTTGACCGAATGATTGAGCTTCTATGAATGTTCAACTTCGTTGTGCAAGTTTCGCCCGAGACATTTTTGTGCAAGCCTCTCTCATAATGTTTGAGGCACTAAGGCCTGTTTTTATAAAATGGCTGTTTTACTAGTCAATTGGATATTTCAGTTTATATAACATTCACGTCTCTCCCTATATATATATATATATATATATATATATATGATTATTGAATATCCTGCTCTTATATGACTAAAGTCTTTTCGATTCTACTCCATTGTGAGACAAAATAACCGAGGTTTGATTCATTTATTTAAAAAAAATGTATGCAAACTGGTTATGTAGTTAACTCTGTTGTCCTTTAGATGAGTTCTGTCTGTGAATATTGGGTCAGCATTCTTCTCATTACCACTCTTGGGAACTCTTTACACTGCTGCATATCTTTGAGATTTTCCTGTTCTAACACACCTGACTCATCACATGAAGAGTTTGACAGTTACTTCGTAATCTGAGTGTAAGATCTGAAAATGTACAGTGCACCGAAGTTCCAAAAAATATACAATAATAATATTATAATAATAAAATCTAATCTAAAGACCAAATTTTGCAAAGAGCATGTCAAAAGAAATATACAAAGTGAAGATTATTAGAGGTGAGTAGCTTCAGTGTACTGTAGTAAGAGATATTCAAAATATTGTATTTTGTATCATTAGCTTGGTGGGTCTATATATATATATATATATATGAGACAAGTGTATATATATCACAGACACAAGCTAATGAAGATTATACACACACACACACGTATATAAATCTTCATTAGCTTGTGTCTGTGATATATATACATGTCTCATATGTGGAAGGTATTTGTAATGAGTTGCCTGTGTGGACATGTGTGCTAAATTGAGTTAATTAGTGGCCTGTACTGCACTGCATCTGCCGCCATAGCTGCTCATTCACTAATTACTGCATTAACGTCAGCTGGAGGAAGATGTGTTATGCACTTGGTTCAGGACCAAAACATTTGGGAAGCCAGCTTGGGTAAAGTAGCCCATACCAAACTGTACAAATACTTCTGTCACTTCTAAACCAGAACAAAAATGCGGTATGAGTTTAAAGTGGAATTAAACTGATGCAGATTTGGTTCAGTTTTATTTAATCCTGATAAAAAAGTAACACCGGAGCAAATGCTGTCACCATTCTTGGGTGGAACACTAATGGATGTCTTGGGTGCCGCGAGGGCTAACAGGCTAACACTAGCACCAGACATTATTTTTGTCATTTAAACATCAACCAAGACCCCCGTAAAAGCTATTGCTGTAAGCACCTTGCCTCTTAGAGCTACGCTCTGAAAGTGAGCCAGGCTACCAAAACATCTATTTATCCTCCTTGGAAAAAGAAAGTGATTACGCGCTTAATGTTATGTGAAAGCAGGGCCACTCATGGAGACCCCACGAGGGCAGGTGTGCGGAGCTGGCCGTAAGAGCAGAGGAGGGTTTGGGTTCAGTGTGGACCAGCATTGAACTGGTCTGCGCTGTGCTCCTCCACGCTGGTCCTTCGGCAGTGTGTGATTGGTGAGGTGCCTTTGTTTTTACCGAATTTGATGTAATTGTTCATCCTGGGGAAATGACACGTCTCTCTGGCCATTTTGTTTTTGACAATCCCTTTTGTTGCAGTGGTTATACGGTAGTTTGGTGTTGACTGCAGTGGCACGTATAAGCCATTGTGTAATTATCAGGTTTTAGGGGCATTACTTGCTGCTGACGGTGTTGTTCCTGATGGACAACGACGGTGACACTGAATCACATTTCCTCTCTTCTCTGTGCCATTTTTTTTCACCTTTTCCTCTTTCGGTCCCATTATAGACAACGGCGAAGTTCTTACCACACACCGCCACAGACATGCTGTGTAGACTCACTTAACACTCTCTCACTCACCCGCTGGACATGGTTTCATTAGATAGTAGCGTTACATACATTACTGATCACCTATGCTCCCTGCCCAAAAATTGTGCTTGTAACTGGGGCAAGACTTTAAGATATTCCTCTTCCACTGCTCAGTTTACCGTATGTCCTCATCCACATCACTTATTTTGTGTTTTAAAAGGTTTTTTTTTGCAGCCAGAGTCTCCCAGCAGTACAAAATGCCATTTGTTCTTGTGCTCCAGAGCACGACTGCTGTACTTGACTTAAAGTCGAGCAACTAACCGTGTTGTAATTGCATCCTAATCAGTGTTTCCCAGTCCCACACTGTTCATGTCTGCTTGTTCCCTAACTGGATGCGAGGGTCACGTCTTTAACATTCCTGCACAGAGTATTTCTTGCTCAGTGCCTTCTGTCCTGGCAAAACCTCGGCAGTGTCGTGCGCTGAGGAATGCTGAAAATGACCACCGAAGTTTTAAAATGTCTTTACACTGGGCCTTGGACACATTTTATGGCATAAAACGTATTGGTGTTGCCAAGACATCTTGCGTAACCGTTTTCTATGGCAAATCATGGTCTACGTTTTATTGCATTTTCCTGACCTGTGAAATCACACTTTCCTTTACTTGATGGTACAGCTTTGTGTAATCTATACTTTTAATGTATTTCCCTCACCATGCAAATTGGCTCAGTTTCCTCATTATAGGCTACTGTGCTTACTGTTTTATTTCATTATTGTGCTCCAGATTTCGTCTTCTTAGCATGAAGCAGTTTCGTGTCTGTAAACAACATATATAGTTTGATAATTAGAACAAACATAATTGTCATCACAATAAACCACACAACATTGGGCAGTGGTGGGGCGGAGGTGGCCTTCGTGGACAGGACTTTGGGCTAACAGTTGGAAGGTTGCTGGTCCAACTCCTCGCTGGGCCATGAGTGAAGCCCTTAACTCTCTCCCCTCCAGGTTCCCTGTGTGGCGGCTAAGCTAAGCTAAGCCCGTGCTGACATAGAAACCAAATAAAGGCGTTTTCTCTAGATCTTCATCTAAAGGTAATTGTTTGTAAATGTGTGTGAGGAGATGTTGCAGGTTTCAGTAGTCTACATTGTGGTTCATATACTAAAATGTAGCTAACCAGCTAGTGTGCCAATATCCAGTGAGTGTACAACATTCTTAGGTCATTTTTGAGGTTTACGAGGTTAAATCTCTCCATATAGTTACTACTTTATACCAATTGCTACATGTTCACCCTTCAAATGTAATTTTTTATTTTTTACTTTATTTTTTACATTTGTTTTACAAAAAAACTTCAAACTTACTTTTGTTTTATTTTAGTTTAATTACACGCCACCATTCTTCCTGCTGGCCAAATTTCACACTTAGCTGACGAAGCTAACGTAAGTGCACATCTGACCCAAAATGGTACCTCTGAGATATTACTGGAAGCCTTTAAGGATTTCCAGGTTAACGTTTGCGTTCTTGCCAGTGAATCGCTGCTCTCTTCAGACCTGTTCATTCATGCTTGTCTTATCTGAGCTGATCTGCGTTGTGTGCCATACTTAAAGCTAACAGTCAGACTGTTGTGCTTGACACAGACTCGGTCGGTCAGTAAGCTCTAGGATGTGCAACATGTCGGGATTCATGCCAACACCATGGAAGGAAAAAAATAAACAAACATGGTCACTAATTTTAAGACCAATCTTGGAAACGATTTTTAAACAGACGGAAATGCATAAAACATTTTGACAGAAATTACAAAGCATCAATGCAGGATGTCTTATTATTGTAAATGATATTGAATACAATTTTGGTCCTAAATGTGACCTTCAGTAGAGCGTATGCAGTATGCTGGCAGTGGAAACAAAACCTTTTGCTTCAGCAGATATAAAGGGCTCTGAAAAACTATTGCAAAGGAGATTTGCGTTGTTTCCATGTCCATCATAGAGCTGACCAATCAAAACCCAGCTCAGCTCAGCCCGTGTGGTGGCACATGGAGTGGACATATCTGAAGGAATCGGTTATAGTTTTATCACATGTGTCAATCAATCAAAATATTGGAAGCTTTTCAGCGTGGGTTTGAGAATATAGAAGGACCAGTGGATCCATCCCTCCCTTCTACAAGCCAGACTTGTGTGTTTGTTTTTGTGACCATGATTAACAAAGTCACGGGAAAAAAATATGCTAACTCGCATGGAAAAACACAACCTCCTAAGATCTGATACTCTGCTGCATTAGTTATGCATTTTAAGGACAAAAACAACAGCAGAGGGTGTGAAATGAATGAGAAAGACAAAGAGACTCATGTCAAGTCATATGTGAAGTGTTGGGTGAAAGCTTCATTGTGTGTGTGTGTGTGTGTGTGTGTGTGTGTGAATGAATCCCCTGCCTATAGTATAAAACTGTTTGTGATATGGTAAATATCAGTTTGGTCATTCATGTTTAACTGTGCTTGTCCATTTTGTCTCATGTAGTTCAGTGTTTATTGAACATTTGTCCTTGTTTCTAAAACTGGAATTATAATTTAATCTGAACTGTGTGTCTTATTTTACCAGGCCGGTTTGTATTGTCTGGTGTGAACTTGAATAGATGGATGATCTGAATGTCCTGCTTAGCACTGCTCCGTCACACACACACACACACACACACACACACACTCCGCAGCCCTCCCCAAAAGGGAATGAGTTGTTTAAGAAGATGGATAGACATGTGAACAGGATTGCCTTAAATTATAGGGGGGAATGTAATGCTCAGTTTAGGTATTTGAATACCCACTGCAGTGAACATTTACACAATTGATACCTTGTTACTGTTGTGAAAATGTAAAATGATGAAATGTTGTTTAAGGTCTGACCTTGTGCACATATCGAGCTGTGTTCCTTCATTCAGAGGGACGAGGGTTTCAACAGTCTTTCTTTAGAGGGAGGAAGTGGTGCCTCCCTTCAGGAACAGGCTTGGCATACTCCATACTAAAGTATACCACAAATGTTCTCTGCCGTTACACGCTGGCCTAATCTGAACTGTAAATGTGTCTGCAGGCGGTAAGATTATATCTTAGCATAGCTGAGTTTCATGGGTAGGTAAACGACCTATACTCATCAGGAATGTCAGCTGATCATGATAAAGTAGAAAGCAGTAGTGATAAGTAGTGACATCTTAAATGAAAAAAAAAATTAACAAAACTATTTTTTTGATGGGGGAGCAGATGTAGTCAGAGAAACACCAGTGTCTTGCCGTGCTGTGTGGCACACAGTGCTGATGAAGAACCATAAGAAGGTTGTCATGGTAATGTGTAGAGGATTTCACTCATGCTTGTCAGAAAGTGTTCGACAAGAAAACGAGTCACGTGAGATGAGACCTAATTAGAGGTGATTGCTGTATTAAAGCTGTTTTGTTGCAGTGTCATTTCATCCCAGTTGTTGCCATCAGACCTGTCCTAATAAATAATCAGACCTGTCCTAATATATAAGCTTGTGTCAAGTTACAGTCAAGTCAGGTAGCACTTGATATCACTCAGAGTGTTAATGGGTTATTTCTTAATGTTTTAATTCTGTTTAATTTTTAATTACCCAGTAAGTTTATCATATACACTTTCATAGAGATGTTTATTAGCCACCAATGCAGTGCTGAAAATGCCATTGTAGTTTGTGTATTGTACAAGGGGACATTAACGGTTCCACATTACACAGAACCGCACATTATAACACTAATAAAGTAGAACTTTGGATGATTACCAACATCAGCTATTAAGTCATTAAAACTCTTTAGACACATTTCAAATATGTATCCACACTGTGAAATATTATTTGTTGGTGTACATTTCACAGGCCTACAAGTTGGCCCACAGTCTCATTCTTCATTCATGGGCACACATACCTTTCTTATTATTTTCAGTGTAGTTACTGAATAATTTACAGTATTCAGTTCAATACAGTTAGTCAGTAATAAAACTAAAGTGTATGTGTTTAATGCTGGAGTTTAACCTAATATGTAAACTAAAGTGAACATGGTTGCCATAATATTTTAAGTTAATTGAGGCACAATAGAAAACATAATTAAAGTTCAAATGTTATATTGAACAATGTATGATGGATTATAATGTTGGCACGCTATACCACAGAGTGTGATTCTTCAACTTCAACAGTGATCTAGCAACATTCACTTGACAAAAACAAATTTACAATGTGTTTGGTCAAAATGCTGTCAAATCTTTGTATAATATTTAGGGATAATAATGATTTCAGAAACAAACTTCTTCTTTTCTATTCAAAATAAATTCAATGCCAGGAAAGGCTACTGAAGTAGTTAATGCTATGACGGATTTTCTCTCGGTAATAGAACGGATGAATTTTGACTGGTCCCAGCTCCTAACACTCTCCACATTCGCCGGTTAATGTCAGCACAACCTGCTTTGTTCCTTCAGAGCCTGTGGAAAGCTTAAGCAAATCTGCTGTGATGAAGTTATGTTATTTAATCAGAGGGAAGATGATGTCAAGTGCGACTTTTGCCATCTGTAAGACCAGGACGACAGGAGAGCCATCTCTCTGCATTCTGCTCTTTCATCTTTAAATCAGAGTTCTAAGAAAAAATGGGGCACTGGACAAGATCAAGTTGTTACCTTAGATTTGCATAATTAACACGGAAGAGGATCACTTGGTCAGATCTGCCTCCGTGAATAAAGGAGAAGTGAGCAGATTTGCTGTCAGACTCGAAGCTCGGACAGACAAGAGACAAGAACTGACTGCTATTCTTGTCAGTCTACATATGTGTCATCTCTCTGTCTGTACCCAGTAATCTCATTCGTCAGTATTTCTTCCAAGCATGTGTCTGCTGCCATGACAGGGAAAGTTCTTAGTCAGGCCCAGACTGGCTCAGTAATGCATTACATACCAGCAGACCAGCTGTACACCCTCGCGTTCATTTATAGCCATGGCCTTGTGTCCCTGCATATCTGCCTGGCAACTCCACGCTCACTGTATGACTCTACCGAGCACTAACGCATGTGCACACCTCACACTGTACAAACACAGATTATGCCTAACGAGCTTCAGTATCTCCACCAACCACTCTGTGCTTTATGAACAGTTTACAGCCTGAAATTCTACCATGACATATTCTGTTTGCTGTTATTTTATAACACTGTGCATCACTGGGCACCGTTTAACCCACATATGCACCCTTTGAATTGTTGTAACCCTGATTGTGTTGACAGGCTCTAGTTTGGTTAATTCTTGGTTTATATTTACCTAACAGGTCCGAGTCTCCGATCTATGGAGAAAGTGGGGAAGATGTGGAGTAGCCTGAAGAGCAGGTGTCAAACCCTCCTCCACACCCATGGCTCGGAGCCCAGTGCATGCAGCCTGGACACGGATGGCGTCCACTGTGTGGTGGACATGGGCCAGGGAGAAGTCACAGGCGAGTCCCAGGCTGCTGGGGACTGTGATTCTGCCCAGGTTCTCCGGGTGAGCAGGGGACGCCGAGGCCACAACTGTGTGGCGGATATTCCCCAGATCGTAGAGATCACGGTCGACAAGGAGACGGAGGACGCGCGGAGGTTGCCGCTTGTACGCAGGGATTCCTACTCCAGACACGCTCCCTGGGGGGGGAGAAAGAAGCACTCCTGCTCCACTAAAACGCAGAGCTCCCTGGAGGCTGACGGGCATGCGGCGTGCCCGAGGGGAGGGCCGAGGAGGCGCGAGCGCTGCTACGGGACCAGCTCCATCCAGGAGGCGGGCGAGCCGGAAGAGGGGGGTGGTGGGCGGAGCTTAAGGGTCCGCTCCATGCGGCAGCAGCTGAGGGACACGGTAGGCTTGTGTCTGCCACTGCAGACGGTGCGCCGGCCCCGCTCGTCCGCCGGACAGGTCGCCTCCCGACGCAAGATCCACCTAACGGAGCTGATGCTGGAAACGTGCCCGTTCCCACCCGGGTCCGACCTGGCCAACAAGTGGCACCTCATTAAGCAGCACACGGCGCCGGTCAGCCCACATTCCTCCACGGCGCTGCTGGACGCTTTCGACCCGGCGCGCCCCGCCCTGGAGGACGAGGAGGAGCGGCTGCGGGAGCGACGGAGGCTCAGCATCGAGGAAGGTGTGGACCCTCCTCCAAACGCACAGATCCACACACTGGATGCCACTGCTCAGAGGTCTGCCCTCCACAAACTGGGACCAAAGATGGCACCCGGTTCTGGCGACGGTCCCGGGGAGGTCCGGAGCTTGGGTGCCGGAACCTCTTTTTCAGGGGGCTTGACTGGGATAGTGGCACAGGTGGGCATGAGCATAGCCACACCATCCCAGCATGCCGAGTGCGACTCTGAGGAGGACTCCACCACTCTGTGCTTGCAGGCACGCAGACCGAAGCAGAGGCATGCTTCTGGGGACGCACACTCCTCCCGGCATCCCGGACCCTGGAAGGTTCACACACAGATCGACTTCATCCACTGCTTGGTGCCTGACCTGCTGGCCATCACAGCGCTGCCCTGCTACTGGGGAGTGATGGATCGCTACCAAGCAGAAGCCCTGCTGGAGGGCCGGCCGGAGGGCACCTTCCTGCTCCGCGACTCCGCCCAGGAGGACTACCTGTTCTCGGTGAGCTTCCGACGGTACAACCGCTCGTTGCACGCGCGCATCGAGCAGTGGAACCACAACTTCAGCTTCGACGCGCACGACCCCTGCGTCTTCCACTCCTGCAGGGTCACGGGCTTGCTGGAGCACTACAAAGACCCGAGCGCCTGCATGTTTTTTGAGCCGCTGCTCACGGCGCCGTTGCACAGGACCTTCCCACTCAGCCTGCAGCACCTGGCGCGTGCCGCCATCTGCAGCCAGACCACCTACGACGGCATCAGCGCCCTGCCGCTGCCCCAGACCCTGCAGGACTTCCTGAAGGAGTATCACTACAAGCAGAAAGTGCGCGTTCGCTGGCTAGAGAGGGAGCCGCCACTCAAGGTCAAATGAGACGCAGCCCAGTGGCCAACAGAGGCGTGAGCTACGAAGGCAAGAGACTCTCTGTCAACAGGAATGTGTGTGGATCAGATCAGCACTCAGTGAGATGCTGTTATGCTTGTACTAAAGGATTTGTTTGGAACTGCCAATACTCACTTGTTTTTAGTTCATACTTACTTCACGTGGAATATGCATTTGTAATGAGCAGTTTACGCTACCTGGCAAGCACACGTTTGGGTGTGGAGCAGGGCTGGATACGTCCGCCCTCTCTGCTCAGTCTGCCTGTCCATGTCTCCTGGATCAGCTTCAGCCTGTCTGCACACGCCTGCACTGTCTCTCCCTCTTTACACCATGTGGTCCCAGATCAGTTACAGACATTTACACACAACATCCATTTAACTTCATTTAAATACTAACATTATACTCATAGTATAACGTTTTTTTTAAAGCTAGCCTTTAAAGGCTAATATTTAGTTATGTATTACCTGATTATTTACTAAGTAATAGCCAATTTACCAGCAATAAGTTTCAATTTCTTCACCAAACACAGGGAGGGGTCAGAGTTACACATTCACCTATCGGAGCTGAGCTCGTCTTTTTCAAGGAAGGCAGATATAAAAGACACAGAGTAACTGCATGAGGAGGAAATTGCCAGTTAGAGACCGAGATCATTTCCTGTCACCCATCAGCTACACACATGGGACTTGCGAATGCACAGACAGTTGACCGTGTGCCATATAATGGATCTCTAAAACGGGCTTGCAAAGTGGTGACACCCCTCAGCACAATTGCCATTTTAAATTGGGTGTTGCTACGTTCCGTTTTGAGGGTCTCCACAGAGAAAACCACAGGCACTTTTGTCATTTCAGTAGTTCAGAAACGAAGAGCTACCTGAACGTCTGCAGTATCAGTTCATGATTAGTACCATTGGCCATTTGCTACTTTATCCCACGTATGGGGCATAACTTGAGTTCATGTGTTCACAACTCACTACCATTTCCTTCTGCCCTACAGGGCATGAATCAGTGATCTGTATTTCACACGGACATGAAGTCACCTGCAGTCTGAGCAGATGTTTTATTCTACAAATAAATGTTTTTTTGTTTTATTCTGTCTGTGGTTTTAAGAGGAAGTGATATTTGCAGCTTGTACGATTACCTCACGATGTCTTTGCTATAGACACAGCATGGACATGGAGAAATGCCATTGGTGTGCTTGTTTTGGTGTCGATGTCCTGTTACCTTATCAAACGTGGTTCGTTCCACTAGCGCTGCACTTTTATCCATTTGTGAAGCATCATAATTTGCTTCCTGTGTCATATTTTTGTGCACTAAAAAGAGATTCCTTTAACACTGTAATAAAATAAACCGATGGGCTGGCCAACTCAGCTCATCATACCCTACCACAACCTGATTTGTTGATATGAGTGATGAATATTTTTTTATATGGGACAAATAAAGGCCAAGCTAATGTCAAGTGTTGGGTTCACTGTCAAAGCTGGAATGTTATATTAATATGAGAAGATGCTCAGGTCCACTATGAGTTCAACTTATGCACAATGGCTGGTTGCAATGGAAGCTGTTTACTCCGTGTTTGCGTTAAGGATCGTTGACCAAAGGGATGTCTGTGTGCTTCGCCATGTTCCCTGATCTTTATCGTGTTCGTTCAACACTTTCTGGGCACATTTCACATTCAGGCTTTGTCAACAATTGTGTTTTTCGTCACAACTGAAATGTAGGAACCTAGTTTATTGAAAAGATCAACCCTTTTCCTCCCTGCTTGCTCTACAAAGACAGACCAACTGATTATAATCCCCAAACAAACCTGCAGCCTTGTGTGGCCTGTGCATTAAGGCCAGTGTACGTTTGGAAGATGCTGATATAATGGCCTCGCTGTTTTCAGAGGCCATAAGCCTTCCGTCTTCTCGCGCTTGCTGTCTAGAGGGCTCTGAGTGTGTGTGTGAGTGTGAGCTGTGTGTGTGTGAGCTGTGGTCTGCTCACACACACACACTTGGGACGTTCTGCGCTATAACTCAGCAAATGAGCCTCTCCTGGCAGAGTCAAACCCTGCCCTGCCCTACAGGCGCTAATCATGGGCTAAATTTACTAAGCTACGCTCTAAATTTACCACCTACTAAAAGGACCAGTCTGTGTTTCTTGATGGGTTTTATGAAAATATAGAGTAGAGGGACTTTTTTCTTCCTCCCGGGCCTGACCACACCCTCAGCATCACTATGTTGAGCTGAAAGCGGAAATTCTGTTGTTTGTGTAGTCTGCTTGGCCTCAACACTATTTGGGCGCAACGCTAAAGTTAGCGTTAGCAAGAGGCTAACACAGGGCACCATTGAGACATTTTGAGTGCTCTGGTGTCTTGCTGTGGGGTCATGGGATTGGGTTAAAAACTCTGTCAGTCATTATTTGGTTAAGGGTGGAGAGAATATGTTTGAGCGTCTGTGATCATTGTGGACTTTTGAACACTCCTGATTCCACTGACTCCATTCACTGCTTTCGAAATAGTGGAAATCTGTCAGCCATGGCTACAGGGAATAAAGTCTTTTCTCAAGAATCTTTTGAACTGTGCCTCATAATTATGATCTAGGGTAGGGGGGTTTTCTCTGTCAAATGGTGAGTAGGGCTTGAGAACAGCCTCTCAGCACTGGCGCATCTGTAACCCTTCCTGTGCTCTGTTCTCTATGGGAAACGGCATGTCAGCCATCGCAGTACCACATGGTACCCATATGAACCATAGAACCGACTCTGCCATACGCACAGACCTGTAGACGAGGCTGCAGGGTCCTTTTGTTCAGCAGTTACACAGGAAAAAAGAGACGCACACATAAATATAGAGGATTCTCCATCCTGCTCTATAAAAAGGTGCAAATAGATGTCTCAGTGTTTATTATATGTTGGTAAGAGGTGTAAGAAGAATCAGTTATAGGGCTGAGCCGCAGTTCTGTATGTGGAACAGGACGGTGTAAGTCTGGTGGAGCAGTGGCTCTAGACTAAACCTGAATCAGCCAAGCCTTCTTCTGACGTTAGCTTAGCTTTAAAGCTGTGCTGAGTTGAAGTTTCTTTTAGAATTAGT
>JAGXOD010001386.1:1970000-2012500 GCA_020368025.1 Brachyhypopomus occidentalis
ACTAATTTGGCCAAATTAAGAGCGTCTTGGATCTTAATCCTGGACTGTGTGTACATGCGTGTGGATGTGTGACTCTCTCTAGCCTCTGTTAGATGGGGCTGGATTACTGCTCTGTCCTTTCTCAGTCTGATGCATCTGACTGTGGCTCTGGGAAGGAGTCGCCCTTCTGCTGGTCTGATTTGAACCCAACTTTAGCTATTATTAAAGCATGTCGAGACTGATCTCAGATCAGCACTCAGGGAGCTCCAAAGGGCCCTGCTTTGCACCAGCAGCAGGAAATGACCAAACCCAACTTGGAGCTAAAAATAAGACGCGTTGTTAGAGGAGAATAGGGCCAGGAAGGCAGCAAAGTACAGCAAATATTATTTCTATTTAACCGCTGGCCTACCACATCCCTGAGGGTGGAAACGGAGAAAGGCCTCGTGAACCAGATATCAGACCAAACCATGAGAGAGGGAGAGACGCGGCAGAGGAAGGCACAGCGTACACGGGGCACGTTTGCAGCTGCCCTCCTCTTCCCCTGCTGTTCCCAACGCCAGGACTAAGCAAACAGCTCAAACTCAGAAGTGTCAATCCGATTACGTTCTCGGGGGGAAAAAAATGTCGGCCACTCCCCTGCTATATTTTTGTCTGCTTTCTTTCGCCGTCCCCCCCCCTCCCTCCCTCTCCTCTTCTATTGTGAAAAGGGGAAAAGGAAGACTATGCCGAGTTGTAATGCTGCCACCAAACGCGCGTCATAGCGACCCCCACCCCCTGCTCTCTGGCGAGCTCCGAGCCGCCTGGCACTGTGCTGGGCTGAGCTAAGAATGGAGCACTTTGCCGCCTCACGCAATGCGGTGTTCTGAAATTTCCTGCAGTAAAACCCTGATTGGGAAGACACACATTAAAAATGCGTGAGGAATAAGCTCCAGGCACGGCAGGCGAAGCGAAAGAGAGAGGGAGAGAGGGAGAGAATGAGGGTGAGAGGGAGAGAATGAGGGTCAGAGGGAGAGAATGAGGGTGAGAGAGAGAGAATGAGGGTGAGAGGGAGAGAATGATGGTGAGAGAGAGAGAGAATGAGGGTGAGAGAATGAAATGAAGGGCAAATTAAGAGTATAAAAATGAGATCAAATTGTAGTGGGATGTGAAGGGGTGTGAGGTCAGAGAGTGGGCTTAGCCTGCACCTCTGCTCACCTTTCTCCTCCCCCCTCCCTCCTCAACACCCTCTCCCTCCTCTCCCCCATCCCCTCTCCCCCTCTCCCCCTCTCCCTCTCTCCCTCCTCAACACCCTCTCCGTCCTCTCCCTCCTCTCCCTCTCCCCCTCTCCCTCTCTCCCTCCTCAACAACCTCTCCGTCCTCTCCCCCTCTCCGTCCTCTCCCTCTCTCCCTCTCTCCCCCCCCTCTCTCCCCTCTCTCCCCCTCTCCCCATCCCCTCTCCCCCTCCCCCCCCCTCCCCCTCTCCCCCATCCCCCTCTCCCTCTCTCTCCCCTCATGTCTTGTTTTCATTTAAACTGTGGCAGCGCTCCCTCTTGCTGTGTTTCCCAAACCCAGAACTATTTCCTGATTTACTCCCTAGTTTATTCCATGGCCTTGTGTGCTCGTAGTGTCCTCCCACCACACTGCTGTGTTCCCGGGTCAGACTGGCATCATGGCATCTTTAGAGAAGAGGTTGTTTATGGCCTGGCACAAGTCCACACAGGTCAAAGTTCACCAGGGATTCACTAGAATGGGTTGAGACAAAAGAGTCATGGAATCCTGGCATTACTGAGAATTTCAAGCACTTATTTTCATAAATACAGTAACTGCAACTACAGTTGGGAGAGAAAGTTTGTGAAGCAAGTGAGTGATCTGCATAAATGGTACTAAAGTGTAATCTAGTTTTCATCAGTGTCACTATAATAGATACAGGAAACCTGTTTCAACAAACAACTTATGAAACATTTTACAGTATTTTTGCTGTATTTGTTTGCCATGAGGCCTAAACAATGTAATTATATTTAGAATTCTTGTAATAGTGGTAACATCTTTTTTAACTGTAAAATATTCCTTGACAGTAACCCCTCTCAATCAGTTTCTGGTGTTTTAATTGGTTTTTAACTAGTCCATTGGTTAAGAAGCAATGGTGGATGCCAGCATATATTGCTAATGTCATCTGTTTAGTGTACCTTTTCAAAGTATATGTTTTATTTGATTTAGTTTTCTCCCCCTTTAATGCTTCACTTAAAGAAAACCTTGAGCACTCAATGTGAACATGTAATGGGTGACTTTCTCAATTTTATTGAAGTGATATTTTTTTTTACCACAGATATCTACAGGATTTTTGTCCATTTGTCCATCACTGGTTAGAAGTTATGTTGGATCTGTTTCCGTTCACATATTTTTGGGTCAGCTTGATTTAGATCAGACCACAGCATTTCACCGGGACTGATGTCAGACTGTAGGACTGGAGGTCAGGACATGGCCCTTCTAAAATACTGATTTTGTTTTGCTTTTTATTATTTGAGCTGCTGTTCTGATGTGTTTTGGTGTAATGTCTCCTGTGTGGGGCTATGTTCAGCATGGACGAGGTTTTGGTGTGCTGTGTTTTGGTGTGCTGTGTTTTGCTGTGCTGTGTTTTGCTGTGCTGTGTTTTGGTGTGCTGTGTTTTGCTGTGCTGTGTTTTGCTGTGCTGTGTTTTGTTGTGCTGTGTTTTGGTGTGCTGTGTTTTGCTGTGCTGTGTTTTGCTGTGCTGTGTTTTGGTGTGCTGTGTTTTGCTGTGCTGTGTTTTGCTGTGCTGTGTTTTGGTGTGCTGTGTTTTGCTGTGCTGTGTTTTGCTGTGCTGTGTTTTGCTGTGCTGTCTTTACCGATTCATCACATCCTTCAATTTCTGCCTCATCTGTACACTAAACAATTGCTCCTGTATCTGTGGAACGTCCAGGTGGTTTCTAACAACTTTAAAATGGGCATCAGTGGTTTATATAGAGCCGTGGTTTCCTCTGCAGTAACCACTCCAGTCTTTTTCAGTGTTGTTCTTTGAAATCTTTTACAAATTTTTTTAGCTATTTATAGCTGTTTTTAATCTTAATCATCAACAACAATTTTTCCTCTAAATGTTTGATCTTTTAATCAGAACTGAGCAAAGTCCTGCTCTAAGGGTTTGGTTTTGTTTTATGTTTGGCTAAGCTGGTTAAACCTTCACCAGAACTGAGTGGTGCACCTGGCTAATGGTTACTGCCTGACAATTCCAGGGATTTCACAAACTATTTCTCTTCACTGTATATCCACATACTGCTGCCTAGCGACCTTTAATAGACATTACGTTACTACAGAAACAACAGCATGAGATCCTCAACCAGCTTAATTAACCCTGTTGTGAGAGATATTTGGTTTGAATGAGCCTCAGCTCACCTCGCTCCCCCACGTCACCTCCTAATGAATTGTGTTTCTTCCTGTAGACAGATTTTCAGTTTCACTAAAAAATGTTAGAATCGCAGGGTCAAATGAGGACTCTGGTCACCATATAATAACAGTGCTCAGGGCATAATCAGTTGGTGGGAACTACAATTCCAATTGAGCTACATCCTATTCTTCTCTAACCAGCTCATGTGCCTTCAGATGTAAACTTCTGCAGGCAGTGGTCTATATATCAGCGCTATTGCCATGTCATGTCATAGACTACAGCCATGTAAGATTAACGAAACTATATAAACGCTCTACCTTAGGAATCCAGCTATGCAACAGCTTCTAGTGAAAAGGCTGAGATGAAGGTGGTCCACTCCCAGGGTCCAGGGCTGTGGATTCAACGAGCTCTTCCCATCTTTGGTGTCAGGGTTCGCTCCAGGACGGATGCCCTGTCAAGACAGTGGGAACCGGAGAGTTCTTCCGGTGAGGCTGGCACTATCATTCCCCCCGAGTTGATAGTGGCTCCTATTCAGTGGGAGATCGAACAGGCCGTCAAACAGGCCCTAGTCGCCGACCCTGACCCCGGTGGGGGTCCTGTGGGTTGTCTTTTTGTTCCTGTGGGCGTCCGTAAGAAAGTGTTGGACTGGGGACACTCCTCTCGCTTTGTGGCTCATCCTGGAGCGCGGCGCACGCGTGCAATTCATCCGCCGTAGGTTCTGGTGGCCCGGTATGGAACAGGAGGTGCACGACTTTGTAGCCAAGTGTGACATTTGTAACCGTGGCAAGGTCCCGCGTAGTAAACCCCATGGTCTACTCCACCCGCTACCGGTACCCTCTCGTCCATGGTCTCATATCTCCTTGGATTTTATTACTGGTCTGCCTGCCTCTAAGGGTCTCTCAGTCATCCTGGTTATTGTCGATAGATTTTCTAAATTCAGCAAATTCGTCGCCCTGCCTAAACTCCCCTCGGCTCGTGAGACCGCTTCATTATTGCTTCAGCACGTGGTGCGTCACTACGGTTTCCCTCGAGACGTAGTTTCTGACCGGGGTCCCCAATTTTCTAGTCGGTTTTGGGAAGCCTTTTTGGGGCTCTTGGGTGCTAAGGCTAGTCTCTCTTCTGGGTTTCATCCCCAGTCTAATGGACAAACGGAACGGGTCAACCAGGACCTGGAGCAGACTCTGAGATGCTTAGCCTCCGCTAACCCTGCTTCCTGGTCTGAGCACCTGGTTTGGGCGGAGTACGCTCACAACACTCTGTGGCACTCTTCCCTGGGGATGTCGCCGTTCGAGTGCCTTTTCGGTTTCTCCCCTCCTCTCTTTGCAGACCAAGAGACTTCTGTGGCGGTCCCCGGGGTTGCTTCGCAGGTCCGACGTTGTCGTGCTGCTTGGGCTTGGGCCAAGGGCTCTGCTCAAGGCATCCGGGACCTCCCGGCGTAGTGCTGATAAGAGTCGCCTCCCGGCTGTGTCATTTCGTCCTGGTCAGCGGGTGTGGTTGTCGGCTAAGGACTTACCTGTTCGGGGGGGGTACTAAGAAACTGGCTCCTCGGTACCTGGGTCCATTCAAGATCGAGCGGCGAATTAATCCCGTGGCTTACCGTCTGCTGCTGCCTCCGTCTATGCGTGTTCACCCGGTCTTCCACGTCTCCCGGTTACGGCCTTACCTGTGCGGTTCCTCTGGGGGCTCTGCTCCTCCTGCCCCGCGCATCATTGATGGGTCTCCGGCCTACACGGTCCGTCGTCTTCTGGATGTTCGTCGCGTTCAGGGTAGCGAGCAGTTTCTGGTTGATTGGGAGGGGTATGGTCCTGAGGAACGCAGTTGGGTTCCTAGGTCGCGTATCCTGGATCCTTCCCTCATCTCTGACTTTTTTCGCGACAGGGCTACTGCCCTGGGCCCGCGGGGTCTCGGGCCTAGGAGGGGGGCTCTGTCAGGGTTCGCGCCAGGACCGCTTCCCCCGTCACCACCAGAGGGGGAACGCGAGCTCCTGGTAGATCTGGCTTGCGTGTCATTCCCCCTGTCACCTCTAGAGGGGGAACGCGAGCTCCTGGTAGAGCTGGCTTGCGTGTCATTCCCCCTGTCTCCTCTAGAGGGGGAGCGCAAGCCAACTCTTAAGTAGTTGGGTAATTAGTTGTTTAATTATTCTAATTTGTTATCAGTGATGACGACCTGCAGCTGTCCGCCTTTCTACTTAAGTGGAGGGCTGCAGGAACTCATCACTGAGTTGTTGTTGTTCTCTCATACGCTTCTCAGTGTTGGCAACGGTTGGCGAGACTATTTCCCTGTTCTCTTTTCAGCGTTGGCAACGTGTGGCGATTATTCTGGGGAGTCTCTTTCCCCTTTTCTTATTTTTGCCCCCGTCTATTCGAATCCTTTATTCCTGCGCCCTACCCTGGCCTTTCTCAAGTTTTCCTCTCCTGTATATCTTCCTATCCTTTATTATTTTCGTATTACCTTTTTTCCCTGAGCAGGTTTTCTGCAGGTGTGTGACACGTAGATATTTCCGTGTATTTTGCTTTGCCCCTTTTCTAGGTTTTGGTTGTTTTCACTCACGTCGAGTTTTCCTCCGTGAGTGTTTATTTCTTTTTGTTCTTTTTTCCCCTTTAGACTCCCGGTATTATTTACCGGTATTTATTCTGTTTCTTTTTTCTCGTTTCCCGTCTTAGTTACGGAGGCCTCGGTTGTCCTTTTTGCGTTGTGGCATTTGAGTCCGTCATTAATAAAGATCACGCGAGTAGTCCGATCCGGACTGCCCGCGTTACATTTGGCATGTAAAGCTCAGCTCTTCTGTGAACAGTAGTGCTGCGCTTCGCTCTGCGAGGTCACATGACCGATGGGCTTTTCACTCTTCCTTTCATCAGTTCAAACAAACGCTCTTTTTATCCTCATATGCAAAGAAGGTTCTAACAACCATGAAGAGCAGTGGGGTGATTAACAAGAAATATTTCCTGCGTGATGGTGAATGGTGTTTTTTAATTGAAATAATTCCACCCGAGAAGCAGATTTGCTGCCGCTGCCTCTCATTGGACTGTTGCATAGATTCTGGAATAGACAAACACTTGTTCTGTGATCTTGAAATTAACCAGCTAGTAGGAATAATTTTTAGTCTCATCAGATGACAGGTTGGTTGAACTGAGTCCATAAGTTTTTTATGTCATGATCTATATTCGTGATGTGCAGAGGAAACCAGCTTGTGTTGTTATGTAATATTAGATGACTGTTTCCAGGTTGTTTCAGCACATATTCCCTGTGTAGTGAATCTGATTGGCCGCATTCACCAATGGCCTAAAAGCAGACAGTTGTGCCTCTGTGGGCATTTGACTAAAGCACCTTCCTCCTGCCCCAGTGGGGAAAACTCACTCTAGTTTTGTGGGGCAGATGACACCATGGGTGAGGAACCAGACCTGCTTCCACTCTCACCTTGAATAGTATTAGAAAAGGGGAGAGGGTCAGCACACACACACACACACACACACACACACTGCATTTGCTGTGATTACTTTTGAAATAGCTGACGGTCACACTACACCCTGGTCACTTGTGATATATTCATGTGATATTTGTGATATATTGAAGGGAATATATTCACATTCCTGAGCTTGTTTTCAAGTCATCTCACACGTGTTCTCCCCCGATAACTTTCACTCTCACCTCAGTTTGATCTACAGAAACAACCAAGAATATAAAAGGAGAAAAGTGAAATTAAATATTGTTTACTAATTAGTTGTTAGGATTAAAAATAGTAAATTAATCCTCTAAAGTAAAGTGTTACCAGTTCAATTAGTGTTAGGTTAGTTCTTAAAGCAAAGGGATTAATTGTCAAGTTACTCCCAGATATGATGGAGACTGTAGTGGCGTAGCAGAGTGTAGGAAGCCAGTGAGACCTGGAGCTATACCGGGACTACAGGTATAGTGCTGTACACTTACTGATATGTAGTATATGCCTAGTAGAGGGGACTGTGTGTGTGTGTGAGTGAGAGAGAGAGAGAGAGAGGGGGGGGGGGGGGGGAGAGAGAGAGAGAGACAGAGAGAGAGAGGGGGAGAGAGAGAGGGAGAGAGAGAGAGAGGGAGATTGTGCCTCAAGCTGTGATCTGAGTCACAGCTATTGTATTGCCAAATTCTTACTGGGGAGCGTTTATAGACGTTCCCCAGTCTTTAGCTTTTAGCATTGCCCATTTCTGCAAGTTAATTAGAGCCAGCCAGGCAAAAACACAAAGTTCCTTTACACACTAAAGTGGCCTGATCTCATTGCTTCAGCATACTCAGTTTATTTAATGTGCTAATCTTTTTGTATCTGAACACATTTGAACATGTTGAAGACACATCTAATATTTATTTTCATGTGGTCACACACTGTGCCTGACGGACACTTATGAAATGTTAAAAAAATATTACATTTATGTTTTATATTGTTTCTCAGCCATATCTCCATACGTTTTTTCTCAACAAGATAGATTACAAACCTCCGTAAGCTGTTAGCTAAGGGAAGAGAGGCGTGTAGAGAGAGTCTGATGCATAGCAACTCTATGAACCTCAGTATAGTTTATCTTCTTTCTGACTGACCAGCCAGTACTTTGCATGCTTAAGAAATTATTGAAATAAACATACTTTCAGCAGATTACTAACTAAAACTTAAAAGTTTAAGATTACTGTCTTAAAATTGCTAAAGCTGAATATTACCTGCTGTCCTGACTATAAAATGTACGTGAACATACATCGAATCCATCCTCAAATCATCAAGAGCTGTGTGGTTTGGATCTTCCGCCTCAAACTGTTAACGTGTAATCAGGACACTCAGAACAGTGGCTGAGGGCTGTTGCTCTCTAGCGCTTCAGGACGTCCTGACTGCACCAGCAGGGTCAAGCAGGGCACTGGCGGGGTCACAGCTAAGCAGGCCTTTCTCACGCGGGACATCACCTAGAAGACTCAGGCCCACAGTAGCACATCCTGACACTCCACGCTGGACCCCCACACTCCCACCTGCTGCCACACTTGTCTGGGTCAAGTATATCAGATAAATATTACAAAATGGTCCATATTAACATGCAAGACGCAAGGACATATTTCTAATCACCAAGACCATGAATGTGTAAAATACGTGATTGTGGCAGAGTGGGTGTAGAAGTGGTATAACTGCACTGCTCTACAGTGTGCTTCACAGCACGTCTTCACTCTGTTTCTCTGTGTTTCTTCTCTGGAACGTTATGACGAGCAAAAAGGTGTGTGTGTGTGTGTGTGTGTGTGTGTGTGTGTGTGTGACTATGACAGGGTAGAACGGAGTGTTTCTCTACAGGACTCCACGGTTCACTCCAACTCTGGCAACACTGCTGTACTCCGAGCATAAACGGAATCATGTTTTGTTTCTTAAATGTTTCCATTCAGAAAGCAAAGACATTAAGACAGAGAGCTGTGGTAGGAGTTTATGAGTGATTATGACTGTGTGTGTGTGTGTGTGTGTGTGTATTGTTGGCAGGTGGGCCTGGCTGGCTAGATTTGCCGAGCTGTGTCTGGATGCTTGTGTGGTCCAGACGTTGGTGGTGTCCTCTTTCCTGCACCACCTGTGTCCTGCATACACAAACACATACAGTATCTGCCCACCAGGCAACAGCAGCACCCCAACGCTACACTGAGATCACACACAGGTCTCTGAGCAGTGCAGGGCAGGGGGGAGTTGGGTTACATTCCTTCCATCGGGGCTATGAGGTTGCCAGGCAGGTCACTCCCAGTTCTAGGGAGATTCCCCCCCCACTCTTTCTCTCTCTTCGTCTCTCTCATTCACTCTCTCTTGCTGTCTCTCACTCTCTCTCACACTCTCACATTCACTCTCTTCTTCTAGCTCCTTCTCTCTCTCCCACTCTCTCTCTCTCTTCCTCTCTCTCATTCACTCTCTCTTGCTGTCTCTCACTCTCTCTCGCACTCTCACATTCACTCTCTTCTTCTAGCTCACTCTCTCTCTCCCTCTCTCTCTCTCTCTCCCTCCTCCCCCCTTCTTTGTTTGCATTGTGGTGTTCTGACTAACATTCCTGTGTGTTCATTTAGAACATAACATGTACTAAATTTGAAGTGATGTCAGTGCAAAAGTACACTGTTATATCACAGCAGCACGTGTAAGCTTGACTGGTTTCATATGTCTGCTTGAGAGAGAGAGAGAAATGCAGAGTAGATGTTGTGGTGAAGTTCTGGCCCGTGCAGGCAGAACCTCCACCCAGTGCTGTTTGGGTCTGAGTCCGAATTCCTCAGACTATTGGAAATTCCCAGAATTCCTTGGGCAGCCTGGCCACAGTGTTCCAGGGGTCCTGAAAGTTCAGCCAGTCCCCACGGTTCCCCACTCCAGCACTGGGTAGAACAGCCTCAGCACACACACACACACACACACACACAGTCTTCTCTGTGAGCACTCTGTTTTTGTAACACTCAAGTGTGTAAAGGTCACAGGTATTTCATCTCATACTCCTGAATCCTATTTATGTTCTAGAGTTTTTTATGAAGCAGGTCTAAGTTATGGATCCATATTTTTCTTCCTCCTTCCATAAACTGACCAACACGCATGATCCTGGAATAATCCAGCATTACTACCATGATCACTTCAAACAGAACAGAGCTACTTCAACACGGGTTCATTTAACACTTTAACACACGTAACATTTCAAGCTCAGCAGAACTGTTACGCTGGGTCGTGTAGCCAATGAACAGTCATCTCACATTCCAGCAGTTTTAATGAAAGTGAACAGATTGGATTAGAAGGCAGAGAAGCTCGTGCAGATGTAACAGCATGTCTGCTTTGGCCCCAGGCTCATGCGTCCCAGGGGTAGATGACGCTGTGTCACTCACAGTTAAGCTGAGCAGGGAGCCGAACTGTGCTGCCAACTTCCACCACCACCACCTTCTCCTCCACCATCACCACCTTCTCCTCCACCACCACCACCTTCTCCCCCACCACCACCACCACCACCTTCTCCTCCATCATCACCACCTTCTCCTCCATCACCACCACCAGCTTCTCCGTCACCACCACCACAGCTTCTCCTCCATCACCACCACCAGCTTCTCCTCCACCACCACCACAGCTTCTCCTCCATCACTACCACCACCTCCTTCACCACCACCTCAGCTTCTCCTCCATCATCACCACCACCTCCTCCACCACCACGTCAGCTTCTCCTCCACCACCACCACAGCTTCTCCTCCACCACCACCACAGCTTCTCCTCCATCACCACCACCAGCTTCTCCTCCACCACCACCACAGCTTCTCCTCCGTCACTACCACCACCTCCTCCACCACCACCACAGCTTCTCCTCCATCATCACCACCACCTCCTCCACCACCACCGCAGCTTCTCCTCCACCACCATTTCAGCTTCTCCTCCATCATCACCACCACCTCCTCTTCCATGTGGGAAGTGAATTTGATGAAGGAGTATACATGTTAGACCACAATGCTATCTATATTCCATATACGCACACATTTAGAGGTCTGTATGTATAAGATGTGAATGGAATGGAGGTCGATTGATTAACAACAACATGTCTTGCTCAAGTTCATGCCTTTAAATTCACATCTTGCTGATGAAGTCCAATTTCTCCCTCTGGTGGCAACATTATAATATTGCTGTACTATTGAGTACTGAGCACTTCGATTTCTGAATGAATAAGAATGAATAGGAAATACACAAATTACACAGCATGCCACCTGAATTAACCTGGACTTAAACGGCACTCTCATACATCGGACTGGTATATTGGACATAAACAGCCACATTTCTGTATTGCTGTACCCACTTTGAAAACACATTTCTTGTGTGGTCCAAGTCTATAAAGCAGCCCTTACATTTACATTTAAAGTTATAGATTGGGCTGGTGTGTCGCCTGGCATGTGTCATACCAAGAGACGTCCAGGAGATGGGGGCTGTGGTTGCTGAACGACGTCACTGCAGGTGGTCATGGAGAGACTCAGGTAGCCTTGTGTTATTCCAACGTAAAGCCCCACTGCGGCCAACACCAGCTATGGAGCTCATCCCGCCTCCTCCGCGCTTCTCGGACATGTACTCTGAAGTTACTGTCAGCTCAAGCGCAGGTAGGAACGACCCATTTGTGTTTATATTTGACCCCGCAAACTAGTTTCTTCTGTGAAGTCACAAAAAATACCGAATTATTTAGTTACTCCGGCCTCTGTGCAGACCTTGGCCGAGCTGAAATATGTTGTAGACTACAAAAAGACAATTCTAAAGTAATACAAGACCTTCTGCAGAGGCTTAACCACAAACTCTGACCATTTCTGGCAGTAGAAAGTATTCAGATGCCTTTGCCCACGCTGCCTTCTGTTATGGCAAAACCGGGGCTGTTCAGCTGTGAACGGAGCCTGTTCCCCAGCACACTGCACCTTTATGTTGGATAAACATTTATTTGTCTTTATGTTTGTCTGTATGTTTGTATCTACCTTGGGAGGCACATTAAGAGTACGATGATCTGTGTTCATTTGACCATTACTGCTCGGATGCAGTAAAGGCAACAAACTCGTCAGTATTCCTGCATGTAACTGCCTCCTGTTTTAGCAGTCAGACACAACAGTCGGAAAGCTAAGAGCACTTAAGTTTGATTAAGTCCCTTCACCCCCCATGTAAAAAAAAAAAAAGTCTCACGATTCGACAAATTAGTCACTTTTTGGCTTTTGTTCACTTAATCTTCACTGCGTCCTTCTGCCTCTGGTGTCTCCCTCTCACGACCTGTGGCATATTGGGTTGCTGCTTTTTGTGTGGCTGTGTTAAGATTCTTAAATCCTGTCCATTCACAGAACTGCCATTTGTGAAATGCATTCTGGGAAACCAAACTCCACCAACGTATCCAGGACCCATCAAGCTCAGTCAGTGGGAAAAGGCCTGTAAGCAGAGAGACCCATTAGCAGAGACTTCACCCTTTCAATCTTCTTGGAGTGGCACCAAAGTCTGGTGCTCTCAGCACACTGTTAACCTCCTAAACACAGATGTTCAGCACGCTGTTAACCTCCTAAACACAGATGTTCAGCACACTGTTAACCTCCTAAACACAGATGTTCAGCACGCTGTTAACCTCCTAAACACAGATGTTCAGCACGCTGTTAATCTCGTAAACACAGATGTTCAGCACACTGTTAACCTCCTAAACACAGATGTTCAGCACGCTGTTAACCTCCTAAACACAGATGTTCAGCACGCTGTTAACCTCCTAAACACAGATGTTCAGCACGCTGTTAACCTCCTAAACACAGATGTTCAGCACGCTGTTAACCTCCTAAACACAGATGTTCAGCACGCTGTTAACCTCCTAAACACAGATGTTCAGCACACTGTTAACCTCCTAAACACAGATGTTCAGCACACTGTTAACCTCCTAAACACAGATGTTCAGCACGCTGTTAACCTCCTAAACACAGATGTTCAGCACACTGTTAACCTCGTAAACACAGATGTTCAGCACACTGTTAACCTCCTAAACACAGATGTTCAGCACGCTGTTAACCTCCTAAACACAGATGTTCAGCACGTTGTTAACCTCCTAAACACAGATGTTCAGCACGCTGTTAACCTCCTAAACACAGATGTTCAGCACGCTGTTAACCTCCTAAACACAGATGTTCAGCACACTGTTAACCTCCTAAACACAGATGTTCAGCACACTGTTAACCTCCTAAACACAGATGTTCAGCACGCTGTTAACCTCCTAAACACAGATGTTCAGCACGCTGTTAACCTCCTAAACACAGATGTTCAGTTCAGCACACTGTTAACCTCCTAAACACAGATGTTCAGCACGCTGTTAACCTCCTAAACACAGATGTTCAGCACACTGTTAACCTCCTAAACACAGATGTTCAGTTCAGCACACTGTTAACCTCCTAAACACAGATGTTCAGCACGCTGTTAACCTCCTAAACACAGATGTTCAGCACGCTGTTAACCTCCTAAACACAGATGTTCAGCACGCTGTTAACCTCCTAAACACAGATGTTCAGCACACTGTTAACCTCCTAAACACAGATGTTCAGCACACTGTTAACCTCCTAAACACAGATGTTCAGTTCACACACTGTTAACCTTCTAAACACAGATGTTCAACCACGCTGTTAACCTCCTAAACACTGATGTTCAGCACACTGTTAACCTCCTAAACACAGATGTTCAGCACACTGTTAACCTCCTAAACACAGATGTTCAGCACGCTGTTAACCTCCTAAACACAGATGTTCAGTTCAGCACACTGTTAACCTCCTAAACACAGATGTTCAGGACGCTGTTAACCTCCTAAACACAGATGTTCAGTTCAGCACACTGTTAACCTCCTAAACACAGATGCTCAGCACACTGTTAACCTCCTAAACACAGATGTTCAGTTCAGCACACTGTTAACCTCCTAAACACAGATGTTCAGCACACTGTTAACCTCCTAAACACAGATGTTCAGCACGCTGTTAACCTCCTAAACACAGATGTTCAGTTCAGCACACTGTTAACCTCCTAAACACAGATGTTCAGCACGCTGTTAACCTCCTAAACACAGATGTTCAGTTCAGCACACTGTTAACCTCCTAAACACAGATGTTCAGCACACTGTTAACCTCCTAAACACAGATGTTCAGGCTCCTCCCAGGAAGGAATTGGCAGGGCCCAAGATTGGCGGGGGCGAAGCAGGGCACTCCAGACACCACCCATCACCATCCCGCAGGAGACACCGCACCACCTTCAGCCACGAACAGCTACAGCAGCTGGAGTTGGCTTTCAGACACAACCACTACCCCGACATCTACTGCCGTGAGGAGCTTGCTCAGGCCACCACGCTCAACGAAGCTCGTGTACAGGTGGGAGATACACACCTTCAGCCCAACCTGCACAAGCTGGTTCTGGAGAATTCCAAACACCTTTCCACAGCCCTCCGAAGACACACATGCTAAGTGGTTAGCCGTTAATGCACTGTGTAGGCCTAAATGCATTCAATAATTTACCTGAAGGCATGAGTGTGTCTTTACAGAGCTTCCTGATTGGTTGATACAGCCAGATTATGCTAACATTTTTGATTGGTGATTACAGAGCCTATGACTGCCACATAAACCTTTTTTCTGTGTAATGGTTGTGTAATGCCGGCTGCAGTAGCACAGTCTGATGCCGGGGCAGTTACATCGGGGCAGTTGCATGGGGGCAGTTTTATCAGGTTCTTCTGAACATTTGCTCCTAACTGTAGCTTCATCTCTCATATGTACACACAGCAAACATCTCAGTGCTCAGCAGCAACGAGCACCATGCTGTACTGCTTTGATGAACATATTCACCCCTAAGGTCCCGTTTTTGGAGTTCCAGGGTGTTTTCCGTTTTGATTTTTTATAATTACTTGTTAACCTCGTCTCATGGCGGCTCAGGCCGACGTCCCGTGTTCAGCCGTCTTCGCTGTTCCCTCACTCTGCCAGGTGTGGTTCCAGAACCGGCGTGCCAAACAGCGCAAGCAGGAGCGCGCCGTCCAGAAGGCGGTGCCAGCAGGCGTGAGGCCGGGACACGGGCCACTCCTGGGCAGCGTCCGCGTGAGCCTCACTGGTGCTGCCAGACCGTACCAGTGCCCTCACATCTCCAGAGTCCCCTCAGTGCTGCCCTCTGGTGGCTACGACCCACATCCCACAGGCGCTCAGCTGACCTGCCCTTCAGCACCCACCCCAGCAGGGGCAGGGAGGCAACAGGACTGGTACGGCCAGCTGCGAAACATCGGGGCTCCTGCCCCCGGCCTGCCCCACACCTCTGTGCTGTCTCTAGCCTCCATGTCAGCTCTGGAGCCAGCCTGCCGCTGGAGCTAGACTGGGCGGAGGTCCACAGAGGCCCAGCAGTGTGTAAATGGGCTTAAGCTACTCTGAGGTTTTAGTTTATTTGGCCTTTACATTTCCTTATTAATGTGCTTGTATTTGTTTATAGTCCCTTTAAGAAAATGTACAAGTAAATTCTTTGACCAAAGTGTCCAGGTTGTCGGTCTTGGCTTGTTTAAAATACACAGGCAGACATCGTGGTGGAACACACAGAGCTGCGTTGCGATAGAAGTCGTGATGGTGTCTTTGCCATTTGCTTTTATTGCCTTTTTTCATTAAACATTTGAAAAATGTCAGGAAAAAAAAAAGTTTAACTTTTTATTTCATTTCACACAACACAATGTTCAGTAAATTATTGCTGTACTTATAAAATAATTAACTTTTTTCAATTAATTCACAGACTAAAGCATGTAAATGTGAAAATCTTGACAGAGTTTGCTTTACATTTCAAATGACCTATTTTAACCAGTAGACTACACAGGACTTTGTTAAAAACCGAAATACCAGAAGATGACCATGGAGTTCTCCATGTCACAAATGAATGCAACAGGAAACATCCATGAAAAATTACAAATTCTATTCAAATGTCAATTTTGTAAAAATAAATTAGCCTTGGTGCTGCTGCTCAACACTCCACTTCCTGCATGCTAGTCAGGATGAGAACAAGCAAACTACGCAACAGTCTGGGGCTACATACGAGCGCTGGGATGGAGAGACCATGTACACTACACGCCATTTCCCCTCATCAAACCTTTATTATAGGACCAAGGACCCTGCGACCATGTTCTGCTGCGCTCCAGAAGAACCTGCTTCCACCCAGCTGATACTGAGCTGGTGTGTGATAGGCGGCCAATCACGCAGCAAGCCCACCACCCACCCGGCCAATCACCCAGCAGGCCCACCACCCAACCAGCCAATCACCCAGCAGGCTCACCACCCAGCCAGTCAATCATGCCGCAGGCCAATCACCCAGCCGGCTAAGCAGGCATGTTCTAACAGTATGAACAGCAAACACTGGTCTTTCTGGGGGTGGGACATCCTGTTCAGGCTGACCAATAGGTAAGCAGTTCAAAAAGAACTAGGTCCACACTGATCAGACACCTCAGGCTAAAGGCAAGAACATAGATTGGCACCCTGCCGAGATCCAGAAGATGCATGGCCCCAAAGCCTCCAAACCATGAATCAAAAGGGAAATGTGTTTAAAACTGGGGGAATAAACATAGACCGTCTTTGGACAGTGATGTCTCATAGGCACAACACACAGGTAGCTGTAGAAATGACACCTGGAAGGAGTTTATGTGAGCTGAGTTGCAACCAATTTCTCATTTCCATGATGTTCACACAACCAAAAGAAATGCAGGAATGTATAAACTGTTCTCAGCACAAGTCAGCAACTCTCCATCAGCGCCACATCAACAGGTCCTCCACTATAAGGCAGCAGTTACGTCTTTGCCGTAAACTAAACACCACAGAAGTGATTCACCCCCCCCCCCCCTCATTACAGTGAATGTGAACGCATCCACAGACCACAGCAACAGTGATGAAGGACGTATTCACAGCAGACACTTGGACGTTTTGGCGTTAGGGGTTCATTCGGACACGAAGCCTTTCCAAAACAAATAAGGCATGTTCAATATTACAAAACCAGTGCATTGCATGAGCTGCAAAACACACTTGCGTGTAAGTATACATGTCACAGTACAACCCGTGTAACCTATTTACTCACCATTCATTCTGGTGAGATCAGAACCTGGAGGTCCGCTGCGGTTTATTAATTGAGAGCTTCAGTGAGGTGTGCTGGAGGTGGGGAGAGATTAAACCACGCAGAACTGCAGCTCTCCAGGACTTGATACGAACATGTGCGCTACGCACAGATAATTTATAATATTAGATCATTTGATTTGAACATCAGAGGTACAACAGCGCTCACAGTAAGGCAGTAGGCACTTTATTGGAGGGACCGTGCAAACTCGGCATAGTCGATGTAGCCATCGTTGTTTTTGTCATCATCTCTGAGGACTTCATCGATGAGGCGGATGAGATCCTCCTCCTTCATCAGCTGGTTCTCATCACCTCTCTCCTGGTAAGCAAAAGGGCCGTGATTTATGATCAAAGGTGAAATCACATGTAAGCCAACACAAGGTTAACTACAGCATGTTCAAACTTGTACTTTGCGAGTTTTTACCATAGATGTGGCATTAGTCATGAAAACTGTTGGCAGGTGTTCTGGCAAAGTAAAAGTTAAATGCATCATAATAATACATTGTTTCTATATGACAAAATAAATGACACTGTTACTAGCAAATAATGACACAATAATGTGTCATAATGACACTCAAGCGAAGTTTAAAATAACGGGACTTGTTGGGTTGAACAAGATGGCTAGTGTGACGAGTCGTGGGCCACCGATTACGGCTGGACCTCCAGACTAGAATGACCTAAACCTTCTGCCTTCGCACCAGGAGACATGGCCTGCCACCCACCTCCTTGTGCACGTGCGTGATCGCAGTGGCGAGCTCGAGTCCATCCAGCAGGTTGTTGCCGTCGTAGTCGTGCATCTTGAAGTAGTGAAGTTGCAGCTCCTGTGGAGACATGTCCGCCTCCGGCTTGTTGATCACCCCGTCCAGGTGCTCCATGATGTGGCTTGATGAGAGAGCATAACACATCAGCTGATTGGCCAGCGCCAGTTCAAATGGACCCACGTGTCACACAGGGTGGGCGTGAACACCACACACCATTATATCTTAAACCTTAAAAGCCATTCCCCCCCCCAAACATGCAACTGAGCCATGTGAAATAACATTATTCATTGATCTGCTGAAAGAACGACTTTCCATTACATTGCAGGTATCTAGATCCTCCGTTGACCCGTTGGCCTTGTAGGCAAATTGGTGTGGGTCAGACGTGGAATGTTTGGAATGTCTTGGTGACTTCCAACCAGTTTCTCAAAGCACTTCATCACCAGTGGTGTACATGGTGGGACAGCAGACTGTGTCAGAGACAGAGACTGTACTGTAGACTGTACTGTAGACCAGACTGGACTTTGTTTGGCAGCAGAGGTCATTCAGAAGATTGGCAAAGTTCAAGCCTCACCAAGAACCAGTATTACATGAAATCTATTTACTTTCATCATCTATTTATTTAATTCCTTTAATCTGAAAACACTTTAGAGCTACACCTGCAGGTGTAGGTCCACTGTGTTATATCAAATCACCACAGCTGTCTATCAGGACATTTTACAACACTTCATGCTTCCCCCTGCCGACAAGCCTTTTGGAGATGGAAATGTCATTTTCCAGCAGGACTCGTCACCTGTTGACACTGCCCACAGTACCAATGCCTGGTTTAATAACCACAGTATCACTGTGTGTGAGTGGCCAGCAAACGCGCCTGACCTAGTGTCAAGAGGAAGATGAGACAGCAGCCCCAACACTGCAGACGAGCTGAAGCCATCAAAGACACCTGGGCTTCCCCAACACCTCAGCAGGGCCACAGGCTCATGGCCTCCACGTCACGCTGCACTGGTGCAGTATTAGTGCAAAAGGAGCCCTGACCAAGTACTGAGGGGGTTTACTGTACAGACTTTTCACTAGGCCGACATTTCTGAAGTAAAAATAATTTTTTAGTTGGTCATTTATAATATTCTAGTTTTCTGAGATAATGAATCTTGGGTTTTCAGTGGCTGTACATCATTATCATCAACATTAACAGAGATAAACACTTGAAATAGATCACTCCGTCATGAATCTATATAATATATGCGTTTCACTTTTTGTATTGAATTACTAAAATAAATTAAACTTTTTGATGATATTCTAATTTATGGAGATCCACCTGTATATAGTGCTGAGTAGCTGTGGTGAACCACAACCATACAGGCTACTCACTCTTTGTCCTGGACCATGTTCTTGTCCAGGCGGGTGATGGAAGGGTACGCGTCCCCATCTTGATGGGTTCCAGCCGCGTGTCCTTGCGGGCTTTCGTGGGACCGGACAAGTGTGCAGGACAGGAGAAGCGCCCAGCCCCATACAGACGCTTTCCCGAGTCTTCCTCTACACGGCATTCTGACAAAAATACAAACGTTCATTAATGTCTGCATCCGTCCGTGGCCGGCTGTGGGGATGAACGTCTAAGCAGCCTTAGAATGCTTTAGCTGACACGTTGTCGTCTTTTGCTGAAGAGGTTTGTGCCGAGAGCCACCTGAATCAGTAGCCATTAGCTGATTAGTGGCTAACTAGCCAACTATAACAGCATGAGTGTGTACAAGCAGGCCAGAGGCACAGGACTCGACACAGAACTACAAGCCCATCTCATAATCTAAAGAAGGTAGCTAAACTTGAAAGATTGGTGCACAAATGTATATAAATGTATATGTATATATACATACATACAGCCCAAAATCTCTCTCTCTCTCTCTCTCTCTCATATATATATATATATATATATATATATATATATATATATATATTAATATATTATTAATATTAATTATTATATTAATATTACAACCTTTTGCTCTTTTCTACCACACGATGCGGTTCTCGTCTTGGCTGCATAATCCCGTCACTGTAGGAGAGCGACACTTCCACCCCGCTAACTTCCTTTCACTCGCAAAAAGAAACACTAGTGCTATATGCGGCATCAGGGACATTCAGACGTCCTCACCTGTTTTGAAGTCCGAGTTTATCCGTTAACGTCGTTAAGTCTCCTGAAATCTCGCTACTTGTACGCGACTCATCCGACGCTGCGTGCAGGTAACTGATCCGCGTCGCTAGCCGTAGTCCCCTTTCACCTTATGGACACGACAGCTAAACCCTGATTGGCTGTTAGGCGCTACTGCGTCACTGATGATCACGCTCAATAATCCCAGTTGTGCATTATAATCATTTCTAAATAGAGATTACTGTATAGGCTACATTATAGCACGGACGTAATTGCGTATAGCAACATATGTTCTCTTCATTCATGCACACAGTCAATTAGCCAGTCAGTAGTTTGTCTGTTTCAAATGGCAAACATTTACAAAGCAAAGGGGACTGCAAAATCTCTTTCCCGACGGCTGGAGGTTCCGTTTACGATGGTCTGTGCTTAGATATGTGTAGGCAAGTCTCCCATGATCTATCATGGCAACGTTTACACTAAACCGGGGTGTTTTTAGTGTTTCATGTTGCTGGCTTGTTCTGTACGGTTATGAATAAAACAATAAGACATCCTAAAAAGACACAATGGACTGTTACTTTAAACTACCTGTGCCGCTACTCATCAACTCTTTTTGCTATGTTGTTTAGATACATTTGTGACCCATTTTGCAAAGTATTATAAATTGAACGAAAGAAGAACTGAAGCAAGAAATTGGTCCTAAAATGTCCACAAGGTGGCGCTAATATTACATTTCCGAAAAAGAGGTTTTAAGACCCATATCGCTGAAATGCAGAGACACTCCACAACGAAATTTCTTGTCCACTGGAGCTTACAGCATTTCAAAGCAGATTGTAGAACCCATGTGTTTAATAAAATATACACCGCATAAGAAAAATACAGTCTTTGGTCCAGCGATGCGTTACACCCTGACCCTTGACATTCTCTAGCCTCCTTAGGTCACTGTAGTCCTGAACTGATTTAGCTAACAAACCAATATAATGTTTATGCTCAAGGAAACAGCAATCCGGCTTTCTTCTGTAGTAATGATGTGCACAAACTGGTGTTCAGTTTATCTAAGTAAAATGGTGAGCTAACAATTCACTTTGTATATGCAAAGTAATAAAATTTTTTAATGAGTTTTAAAATTTAAGTGATAAATGACTGTATTATTTATAAGGAATTCTTTATGGAATGCATGAAAAATGTTCCACTTAGCAATATGATTTCTTACAACTTAATTGAGTCATTACTAAATTATCTGTAGTCAGCAAAAGTTCAACGCAAAGACGCTTTTTTGGAAACGTGCTCCTGGAGTTCTCCGCTTGGTTTAAGTTTATACAGTAGTCACACGTCACATGCTCAGTGCACGCGCTCTTGGCGGTGTGCAGTCGGTTCACTCGTGTCGGGCGATTGCGGACATCGAGACATAGCAGAGATGTCATCCAGGATTTCTTTCTCCCAATATCGACTAGAGGCGGAGATCGAGCGTTATCGCGCGGAGTGCCGGTGGGACAAAATCCCGTCTGTGGTGGAGCAGATTGCAGCCGCGCGATTCCATGAAGATGGTGAGTGATGACAACCTGTGGACTTTTTGTAGCGCTGTTGTGTTTTTGACATTCCGCCGGATGGTGGTTCCGCGTGAACTTTGTACTTTGCTGGCAAAATTATATCATGCGCAGCTGTTCCTCTGGTGTCAACTTGAGTCGCTGATCTGACACAAACATGTTTTATTGTCCTTTTGAGAATGTAAAATGTACTAAAAATGCTATAACTAGATTATTTTAACATCGTTGTAGTGTTTCATTAATTCAGTGCTTGAATACCATTGACATATGACATTGTTTTGCCTCACTAGTAAACACACATTTGTTTTGTTATAACAACACTGGACCCTTTGCTAACATTTATAACACCCCCATACACACACACACACACACACACACACACTCCTACCATGCTAAATTAAACAAAGCTAAAGTGAATAGTTCCGGTGGAATACAAAGTTACGGTATGAACCACTGCCCCAGTGCGGAGGGCACTCAGAACTCTGCTCAGCAGACAAGCAGCAACTGTATTCATGGTGCTCTCAAACCAATTAGGCTGACAGATGCTAAGATAACTTTTACTTTCAACAGACAAAATGGCCTTCTTGGTTTTTATTCTTGATCCTACATTTCCTACTACAAAATCAATTTTTTTACTGTAATTAACCTGACTTGCATAAGGTATGTCCACACCTATGTCCACACCTATGTCCACACCTATGTCCACACCTATGTCCACTGCTATGTCAACACCAGAACACACACACAATGCGCCAGCACCCGTGATAGTCTCCTTGGGACCCATGGATTCACCTATAAACGTTACGCAAACAGGATATGTTCTCTACACCCGCACCCTGGCCGCTGGGAACCAGATCGGTCTCCTCTGGTGACTCTGCAGGGGTCTGGTGGGAGTGTAGGGGGTCTGGTGGGAGTGTAGGTTGCTGTCCTATCTCTGCTAAAAGAGACAACTAACCAGACATGTGAGTTAGACAGCTGTTTCTATCATTTTGTCATGTTGTGGGTGTCAAATAAATGTGCCTATTGAAGTTTGGGAGTGTGGCAGGGCAGTTAATGTGCCGTTCAGCACGTAGCCGTGCCAGATAAGCCAGAGCCCATCGCAGGATTGCCGGAGCTTGGAACAAACAGGAAACGCTTCATTCGTAGCGTGTATACAAGAAGATACAAGAAGATACGAATGTGTATACAAGACCTACACAAGGAAAGAGAGGGTTTTTAAAGTGGGGTTTTTAAAGGTGGTTGGACCCCTCAGGTCACCCAGCAGTGTCCTGGACCCCTCAGGTCACCCAGCAGTGTCCTGGACCCCTCAGGTCCTCCAGCCCCTCAGGTCCTCCAGCAGTGTGCTGGACCCCTCAGGTCCTCCAGCAGTGTCCTGGAGTGTCCTGGACCCCTCAGGTCACCCAGCACTGTCCTGGACCCTCTGTGCTTTCTCAGCTTTGTGCTGGTTAAAAAAACAAACAAACAAAAAACAGAACAGCTTGGCGAACGCTGCGTTATATATGCCAGTCTGGCCGAGCCTGGCACACCTACACGCGTAACCCAGCTCACCTCCGACATCTGGCCAACAACCTAGAGCTCTTATGTTGATAGATGTCCGAATGGGAGAGATGTAACAGAATGGGAGAGATGTAACAGCACATTCAGGTCGGAGATGTAACAGCACATTCAGGTCGGAGACGTAACAGCACATTCAGGTCGGACACGTAACAGCACATTCAGGTCGGACACGTAACAGCACATTCAGGTCGGACACGTAACAGCACATTCAGGTCTTGTCATACAGCAGCCGTATCACGCAGCATATGTTCTGCGTCACGTATGACAAAGAACCAAAACAAAACGTTGTACTGACTGGAGTTCATAACTTTCTTTCTTTGGTACATTTTTTACACAATTACTTCTCAGCATGTGTCCTGTATATCCCTCTCCCTCTCTCCCTCCATCCCTCCATCCCTCTCCCTCTCTCCCTCTCTCTCTCTATGGCGTATGAAGATGACTATGGGACTCTCTTGCTGGCCGAGGCCCTTCTGGAGGGGTGTCTTCTGGAGAACATCGCCCTGCTGAGGGACAGCACCGCCCTGTCTGAACACACGCACCCCAAGCTAGCCCGGGCCAAGTCCCATCTGAACAGCGTCCTGAAGAGGGGCCGTCTGGGGGTACGTGACACTGTCTCACTCTATCCTGCACTGTGTGTGTGTGTGTGTGTGAGAGAGAGAGAGAGAGAGAGAGATAACGTGATATGAAAAACTTCATCTTTTCTTGTATGTAATATACAAATATAATTTTTTCCATGAAGTGTCATTGGCGTTACATAAGCGTAGATGCTCACACCTATTACCAGTAGGCCGGAACACCACAGACACCTCCCACACGTCAAAGTGCGGAACCACGCAGCACGCGGCCAGCACACCCACAGCCAATCACTGACCTCTATTCCTCCTGCGCCTGACTGAGAATTCCAATAGTACACTATTAAAATAAATGACACTAAAGAGCAGTAGACATGCTAGCGCACATCAGCACTGCCTTTTCTGAGGTGCTGAAGCGATCAGTGTTTTCTCCTTTCTGTGCTTTCCACACGTGTGAACTTGGTCATGCCAACACGCAGTGATAAACCTAAACGCTTCTGTACTATTATTCACAGTGTGAAATTGGCCTTGTGTGCCATGACACGCAGCAAGAGGATCAACAAAGCAGAACAATTCTGTGATGGAAATGCGGAACTGAAAATAACAAAAATAAGCAAACATGAGTATATATAAATATGCCAAGGTCAAGGTCAAAGGCCAATGAGGGACAAGATCAGAAGACCAGGAAGACCTGCCAGCCCTTAGGAGGACCTAGGAAGAAGTTTTAGTAATGCAGCATATGATTTGCAAAACACAACAGCGGACTGGATGTTTATATAAGAAGTACAGTTTATTGAAATTAGGATCAGGTGTGCAATATGAACCATAGGCAAAATCCACTAAACCGGGGATATAGGGACCCCTAGTGGTGACCTCAGTCATGGACTTGACACTGACATTAAAGTTTCATGGATTCTCAGGAAGATGAATATGTGAATAGATTTGAAACAAATTCATATTAAACGTGTTTAATGTTGTTTATTAGCATTTGTCTGTGAGCATTGTGTGTTCCAAAATAAAGGCACTATTACCTCTAAAGTATCGATACTACCAAGCACAGGTAGATTAATACATGCTGCAATGTGTGAGGTAGAGACAGTCTCTTAAATCCCATGTATATGGTATAGTACTTATCAATTTTGTGAAATGGCTGGGCTAAAATCTGACATTTCACCTCTGAAAAGAATTATTCTTTATTATTTAATGTTCGACAACAATAACTGATTGCAGTTTACTGAGGGCCCTGCTGTGTTTCACCCTAATGAAACATTACGGGTTTCTAAAATCTTGTTTTGCCAACACTTCTCACATTCGTGTCATGAGCCCAGATCACCCGAGCTTTTTAAAACAAAAGCATATGGATCCCTGTCGCGTCCGGAGCGTTGTCTCTCCTCTCTGGGAGAGGTTTTGGGTTTCCCAGCAGTCTGTCTGTCTACTGACCTGAACAAAGCTTTGTGTGGTTTGTCCACAGCCGCGCTACCTTAGCGAGGCGCTCCTCCTGTTGGCCAAAGTGCAGTACGCACTGGGCCACTACAGGGACGCCCAGGGCATGTGCGACCGGGCTGGCGTGGAGGAGCTCGTCGGGGACCAGCAGCCCCTCTACCATCTGCGCCTGCTAGCGGAGACCTTCGTTATCAAAGGTACAAGCCGCCCAGACGTGACTCATGGCTCATGGGACTTGCAGCCTCTCCTTTCGCTCAGCGCTGCTGGATGAAACCCTGATGCCACACTGTAACAGGAGCTTATCAAAGTACAATTGCACATGTCTGTTCACAGGTTAAATGCTTCATGTTTCCCTTGGAGTTATTTGTGCTCCAGCTTCCTCCCCGATCACAGCACCCAGCCCCAGTGTGTTAGAAAGGCCCTAAGTCAAGTTCACACTAGCAATGCTTAAAGGAAATGGAGGGGGCACTTTAGATGGTATTGCAGTGTGACTGTGCACAAATTAGGTTTGCAGACTTGCCAATCAATGGAGTTCTCTTCCAAACAGCCAACAGAGTTACAGCTGACTGAACTGTAATGGCTGGAGGTTTGGGGGTGTTGTGTAGGAGTCATTGGAGGTCTAAACAAACATTTCCATATATGTCCCTTAGATGTGTTGGTGTGGCCTGTTTAAACGCAACATACCAGGTCACGTCAGAAGGTCTGGAGGAGTTCCAGTCCAGATTAGCATCCGTTCCAGGAATGCACTCCCTGGACCACAAACAGGACGTTTCGAATTTACATTCACATTTGAAATGAAAATGTGATGGCGATCGACTGCCACCTGTTTGTGTGTGTGTGTGTGTGTGTGTGTGTGAGTGTTTGTGTGCCTTTATGAGTGTCTATGTATCTGTGTGTAAGCATCTCAAAAAGAAAGAAACAGACAAATTGGATAACCCTGAGATCTGGGAGAGACGGATAAAAATGTAGTTCTGTACGTCACTGTCTGTAAGTGTAGTGTTGTGTCACTGTCTGTAGGAAACATGTTATATATAGTTGGCCCAGAATCTTACTTTTAAAGACAGATTGGCTCAAATCCTTATCAGAACTCACTTGTCATTGTGTGTGTGTCAAGGCAATTTCCTCTTACTACTCCTTTAGAGACACACACATGCACACACACATACAAAGATTACATTTTCGACAGTAATATTCTTCAGTAAGAGGAGCTCTTCAATTCTTCAGTCTCTTCCCCATTTCCTGTCATGTGTGAGGTTTTCCTTGCACAGCCTCCCAGTCCGTCCGGTCCTGGAACCCCCTGAGCCGGGTCACCACGGTACAGACCAGCGCCGCGACCTTCACGAGTCTGTACGCTCCACCGGGGCTGAGCGTCTGGCTCCTCGCTTCTGGAAGACGTCAGTTAACACCGCATGACAATAAACACACATCCTTCCAGCCATTACCGGAGTTAATTTCCTCACACACACACGCGTACCCACGGCGCACTCTGGCACTGCAGACAGGAGTGGTGCACCAGTAGGTGTGGCAGACGCCTCTCAGTGTGAGTTGGCATTGCTCACGGCTTTCTGTGGATACGCAGTCCATGCTCAAGCCAGGGGCTACATGTTTATATGAGTAATGGAATCCCCCCATTTATAAGAGTAATGGATCGCCCTCCCCCACCTCCCCCGGTTTATAAGAGCAATGGAAGCCCCCCCCAATGGTCCTTATCCCATCTAAATGGGTGCATGTTTTCTTCCCAGCTGGGTTGTGCTAGTTTAGTTTGTCATTGGTCTTTGTACTGGATAAGCTGGGTTGGGTTCGTTTGCCACTGGTCTTTGTAGAACTCAGTACAAGGACTGCACAATATTAACCCAACCCTTCACCGTGGTTCTGTTGACACATATCGTGGTATGTCATGCACTATATTTAACACATATAGGACATTTGACATGGTCTTCATTAATTTCAACAACTCCATTTCCATGTTTTTGGATCAGTGTGAAGGCAGTGGTTCATCATGCTCACGTCACGCCCCACATGTCCGTCTTCAAGGCACACAGTAAAACTGAAAGGACTTCATGTAGGGGACGTTGGCAGATCACAGCTACGTCAGGGGGCCTCTGTACTGCAGTAACGATCAGCAAACAAACCACATGCACATTTAACCACACCCGAGTTTCTGGTTTCTGGTAAGCACAGCTGAACAGGGGGCGTGGAGGATAGTTCATCTACATCATGTGTATGTTCATGGCCTCCTCTGGACTTCCAATTACTCCTTATTTGATTAAGGCTGCCATGTGCTGCCCTGGTCCCTGCCTGCCGCCGAGGAGATCTAGGCACATGGACTTGTGTGTTAATGACTTCATCAGCACCCCTCGATCTGTTTAAGGCCCTCTGTCACCCTGCCACAGGGACAGAGACAAATGTCTCAATAGCTCTTAGCAGAATAGTTAAAGGACACACCATTTCCATGGTTTCTTATCTTTCTCTCTGATTAAATATGGCTTCATTTTTGCTCTCTCTCTCTCTCCCTCCCTCTCACTCTCACTGATGGCAGGTGCACAGCGTCTCTGTACAGTTCAGAGTTCATGCTCCCGTGGTGTTTTGGAGGAGCATCTTTGTGCATGGCCCTGTGGTGCCTTATAGGCCTGTGTGTGTGCAGCCTCTGTGCATGGCCCTGTGGTGTTTTATAGGCCTGTGTGTGTGCAGCCTCTGTGCAAGGCCCTGTGGTGTTTTGCAGGTGTGTACGGCCTCTGTGAGGTCCTGAGCGTCCTGTGGTGTTTTGTAGGACTCTCTCTGGACCACCAGAGTGTGTCTGCAGCTTCGCGCCTTCGTCTCTCGGAGAGGGAGGAGGAATGTCTGTCCTGCTACATCCGAGCCTGTGACACGGCCCTGCTCTACCTGCAAGAGCTGGACAAGGTCTGTCGTGTGTGTGTGTGTGTGTGTGTGAAAGCTTTTCAGTGCTGGAGAGCACATATTTTACAGTGAGCCTGTTCTCCTGACCAGAGTTGACGTTAGTACGATAGGTGGTGTGTGCAGGTGTGTGTGCAGGGTTTTAACAAGGCTCCGTTGTGCTGATGTCCCTCTGCGGCTTTGCTGCTCCTCCCGTGTGTTGCTGCTTGGTTAGACTGTTGGCACGCCGAGTACCAGGACAGCCAAGAGCAGCACCTCAGCTCCGCCGCTCGAGGTGGAGCCCGGATACTTCCTGCAGGCTGCCCTCCAGAGCGCATATCTCTGCCTTCTGCGTAAAGGGTGAGTGTGTGTGGGTGGGTGGATTAGCGTGTGTGTGTGTGTGTGTGTGTGTGTGTGTGTGTATCAGCTCACAGCATCCCCCACATTCTGGGCTTCTCCCACCTGCCAGATAGTTCACGGTGTGGACGCTCTATGTGGACCCAAGGCCTCTGCTATGCTGGGCAGGATATTCTCATGGTGTCCAGCAGGTGTCAGCGCTCCTCTGTGGATGGTGCCGGACGCATTTGCGCCTGCTGTTCATGTTGTTGTCATAGCTCGGTTAGACTCCAGAGGGCGCTCCGCCTTATCAATATCTCAACCTTGATTCATTCATGGCTTTCACAGCAAGGCTTGTCCTGACATCATAAACTGAAGTCACCAGTGCTATTCCTGCCTTTGCTTCTGTACTCACTAGAGGAGTGTTCTATTTTAATCTGTTCCATTCTCTCGTTGCTCACGTTTAAATCCTTCCTCATGTCTTGTGTGTACGTGTGTGTACGTGTGTGTACATGTGTGTATGTGGGTATTAGCCACTTAGCTCAGGGGACTCACCAGTTGCGACGGGTCTTGAGGGTGGTGGAGAGTCGAGGGTCTCAAATCTTCCGTAAGGTGAGTGGTCACAGGTGCTAATGCTCAAACTAATTTTAGAAAACACATAAACAAGTTTTCCATATGGAATTTTGGTCCTTTATTGGTTCACGCGCACACACACACACACACACACAGCTCCCACGTTTTGTTGCACAGGCGGTAACGCGGGGGTTAGCCGAGGTTTTGCTGAGCTCGGTCAGTGAGGCCAGCTACTGGGGTCCTCTGTCCCTGCCCCCCCCAGCATGGCTCCACATGGAGGGGGCCAGCCACCCGAAAGACACCACCTACGCCCCCTGCAGACCTCCTCAGCGCTACAGCACAGACGGGTCAGGCATGCACACACACACACACACACACACACACCTCCGGTCCTGGCTCTGGCCCCTGCTGTTAAATCCATTTCTGTCACATTACTTGTGACTAAGTATTTACTAGGACACAGACAGGGGGGATAAAGGCTGGAGAAAAAATGAGAGAATAGAATGACACGAAAGGAAATGGAATCTGTGCTCTCTCTTACCTGCAAATATAATAGCGTGTAACTGTAGCGCCGAGCACACACAGGAAAGAGACTGAGACAATAGAGAAGGGACGTTATTCAACCGAAGGACCGAAGATCAGAGAAAAGAAGAGGAAGTAAGTGGAGCAGACAGATCACAGTCCTCCGTCCCCTCTGCAGCAGGACAGAGGGGACAGGGTGTCTGTGAGGGAGGTGAGGACAGCAGCGTGTGTAGGACACCTGAGTGGACGCTTTTCCCTGATACCAGCGGAGGACTTCTCTGTTACAGACCAGCACTTGTAACCAGACACAGATGCACGCACGCACGCGCGCACACACACACACACATGGACACACACACACACACACACACACACACAAACACATGGACACACACACCTGTGTGACGTGTCCTGTGTTCTTCCTGTTTTTTCTCTGCTGCAGAGCGTTCTGTCCCCAGGACGTAGTCGAGGAAGCAGTGCTGCTGCTTCTCATCGCCGAGTCGATGGTGAGCCGCTCTCTCACACTCCTGTCTCACTCTCTCACATTCCTGTCTCACTCTCTCCTCCTCCTCCTCCTCCTCTCCCCTGCCTCGTTCCTCTGGTCTCTTCGCAGGTGTGCTCTGCCATGTCCCCGACTACAGCCGAGGCTCTTAAAGCTGTTAATTACACCTGCCGACGGTATACGGCGCGTATTTTGTAGAATGGAAGAAGTGCGTCATGGTCATTACAGTTTAAGCGGGACAGTGTGTGTGCGCTGTATCATCTTACCGGGATAATTGCTGCTTTGGGCAGAAGTTTCATGTGTGGAATGATCTAGGCTCAGGTTCCTCTCTTCAGGTCCTAAGCCCAGTAACCTCAAAACACGTCTCTGGCCGTCTGGCCGACATCTTCTACTTACGCTTCGTGTCTTTAGTCTTGCTATCTGCCAGCCCACTGCAAGGTGCTGATGTATGTCGCCCCCTGCAGGCCGGCAGGGATGCTGTGATCAGCCGCATGCCAGAGCACCAGGAGGCGCGGGACGCCAGCATCCGGGATGTTTCTTCTGTCTATGACCTGCTGTGCATCGGCATGGCCAGGAGGGGGCAGTATGCAATGGTGTCAGAGGTGAGTTTGGCTTAGAGAGCAGAGGGTGCCTGCCAAGCAGAGCCCAAATGTAGGCGCAAGTATTAGGACAGCGCTGGTTTGCAGGGGTTTTTATGCTAGTGTTACTCTTCTCTTTCTTTTCCCACTCTGACAGACTCTACCACTCATTTCCTCCGTTCTTATTCTTCCTGTTTAGACCTGGTTTTAGACCCGGTACGTTCTAGTGTACTCTGGTGAAGTGAGAAAGGAGAATAAGGAGTGTTATTCAGTCTAGCAGAAATCCTCCGGTCAGCTCACAGGTGACATTGTAACAGAGTGCTAAACACTTCTGACAGAGTGCCTAACATACACCTGTGGGGAACTCCAAACGTTTTTAGAATTCACTGTTAAGCCTCCCCATTATATTAATACTGTTTGTCTTTAGTAACGTATAATCATTTGCTTAAAGGCCCAAGCAGTAGTCTTCTGACACCTAAGAAGCCTACAGTAGTGTGGAACTACGACTAAAGTAGCAAAATCAGGTGGTTTACTGATGTGATTGATCACTCACAGGCTTCACAACTTCACAGGCAGGTTTTTAAGAAACAAGAGTATCCAGTAGGTATAATGTTTTATGTCTAGGTACATTTAAACATTTAAAATACAGTATATCCATTTTTTCATTAAAGGGTAAGTCACTTGAATATATTGTGTGTATTTTGTTTACATTGTTTATGATAATGAGCATTTTCTACATGTCTAGACCAATACCAAGCATGCAGTTCTACCATGTCATTAACATGTCAAATCACTGCTGTATTATGTCAGCTTAATTCATTTAATTAAGTGTGTATCTGTGTGTGTGTATGTATGCATGGGTGTATGTGCACATGTGTGTCCATCTTTGTGTGTGTTTGTATGTGTGTGTGTGTGTGTTGGTAGTGTTTGGTACGAGCTACGAAGTTCTCCTTTAATGAGTTTCATCTCTGGTACCAGTTGGGCTTGTCGCTCATGGCTAGCGGAAAGGTGAGATCTGAATCCCAAATCTAGACCACCTCATTTAACACAGAGCACACAGGTGAACGCTACATTTTATACTGACGTTTGTTAAAGTGCCATTACTCAGATGGTGATGTAGATTCAAAAGAAATCTTTGACAAAAATATTGCGTAGTGCTAAACTGACTTGTCCAGTGGCACTTTTTAGAGTTTTCTATTACTGGGTTCACCTTCTGACCCTTCTGTCAGTCACGCTGTCAGAAGCTTCTGGAACGCTGACAATGTGTTAGTAAATGCATACACTTCCACATGTGCCCATGTAAGTGTGTGTGCGTGGGTGCATGTGCTTGTGTGTGTTTATGTGTCTGTATGTGAAATTGGAGAATTGATTTCTGCAGTCAAAGTGACAGTGCAGATCAATGGGGAGCTCTAGAAATAGGCCGCACTGTATATGGAGGTGCTGTCAGACGCACTTCTATTTCCGGCGTGGGTGTGTGTGTGTGTGTGTGTGTGTGTGTGTGTGTGTGTGTGTGCCACTGTCACTGTGTCACTATGTCACTGCGTACGTGCGTGTGCATGTGTGTGTTTATTGGCTGTATGTCTGTTACAGTCTGAAGGAGCCGTGTCTGTATTTAAAGAGTGTGCTCGGATGAAACCTCAGGACCCCATGCCACCATTGCTGGCAGCCAAAGTGTGCATCAATCATCTGCACTGGGTAAACCCCACCCCAACCCCACCCCAACCAAACACACCCACCCCAACCAAACACACCCGCCCACACACACATACACACACCCGCCCCCACACACACCCTCCCCCAACCAAACACACCCGCCCACACACACACCCGCCCCCAACCAAACACACCCACACACACACACACACACACACACACCGTGGTCCTGTCATTTTCTTATGATACTGAATGGTCTTTATGTAAACTGCCCCACACTGTGGGGTAATACTGATTACACTACAGTATCCACCCCGAGCGGCCCCCGGCCACACGGAGCTTGTGGGCAGATTACAGCCTGTGTGCAGGTGAAGTGCAAGCAGGTCTGATATGGCAAACGCAGGACATAAGAGGCTCGTGCTCCTCATCACCACATCCCTCTGGGCTCCACTTTACATGAAGCACATGACTTCAGCCAAGCTAATCACCCATCAAAGGCTCGAATTCTCAGAGTAGCGCCGCTGCTATCGGACTCGGGCACGAGGTTGCCAGCCGAACCAGACGAGAGGTGCTACTCTAGATGGGATTTGCAGTCTGTCTTGAGTTTCATTGGTTTGACTGGCTAGCTGTTAGCCTGCTACTTACCTGTTGTGTTGATGAATAGCTGAAAGCTACCGTCAGCGTGTTGCGATGTTGGCGTCTGCTGAAGGGACACACAGCCAGGATCTGTGCTGTAGCATGTGTGTGTGTGTGTGTGTTACAGCTGGGGGAGGCAGAAGCTTTGGCGAAGTGCGTGGTTGCCTTGGGAGAAGGAGCAGGTGAGGCCTTCCCCAGAGCTCACCTGGCCCTGGGTCTGTGCTACAGCCTGCAGGCGTCTGACGGTACGTACCTCACACGTCCTGGCTCTGACCCCCCGTGTCTTGTGTTCACGTGCTACCCCCCCCCCCCCCTGTTTCCAGCCACCCTGAAGGCCGCGCGTGATGAGCTCAACAGGACGGCTCTGCGGGCGCTGGAGAAGTACGTCTGGAGACGGAGGACAGGCTTCCTTCACTCATTCACTCAGAACATGAACAAATGTGTGTGTGTGTGTGTCACGCCCAGAGCTCACGAACTGGACCCAGAGGACCCTCAGATTGTCCTCTACCTCTCCCTTCAGCTTGCTTTGGTGCGACAGGTGAGGGGATAGACATTCTCGCCCCAGCAAACAGTCGTGCTCTTCAGTCAAGGCCTGTCAGGTGTCTCACGGGTCAGGCTGCTCTGAATACCTGCGTGTTTGGAGGGCTCGTTACACGCGTATTGTTGACTGTAGTTTATGCCTATGTCCCGCGTCTTTGCCGCCTTCATTCCTAAACTGCTTCATCATAGTCTCTCTTTAATCTCTAATCGACTTGCGGAACTGGTCTGATGCCTCACTGTGCCTCTCTTCCTCTCTGTTTCTTTTACATGTTACACACTCTCCTCTTCCTCCTCCTCCTCCTCCCCCCCCCCCCCCCTCCACAGGTCTCTGCCGCCATGGCTCCTCTACAGTTGGCTATGAGTCTGTGCACTGATAACCTCCACTCCCTCCACCTGCTGGTTCTCCTGCTCAGTGCCCAGAAACATCGCCGGCACGCCCTGGACACACTGGAGCTCGCTCTCAATCAGTACCCCGACAACTTCAAGTACGTGCGTGTGTGTGTGTGTGTGTGTGTGTGAACGCACGTCATCGGGTTTCAGCTGATTATGTACACATTTAATAATATACCATTAACACGCAATATAGAGCACTTAAGCCATTCTGTTCGGGCAGTGCATATGTAAATTACTTAATGCATACATTTTTCAAGTCAGTAGGTCTGTAAGTGCATGAGACAGGGCTCAGTGCCAGGAGGGCCACCATTGTCCTTCCACTGAGGTCAGAGCAACATTCTCGCATTTACATTCAATACCACTGGTTTCTGGTTGCACTGTTTACGACAAAACTATCTGAGCGGCAGAGCAAGTTTGCTTGGCTGTTGTTGTATCGATCGTGGCGCGTGCAGCTGTGTTCCTCCCACTACAACACCTCGCTGCGCCTTCCCAGAGCTATAAACGCTCCTGCGCTTGTGTACGCCAACCACAGGGTTCAACCCAAACACTGCCATCTTCTTGGGTTCTGCCTCTGAGCGGACCTTTGGCTGGAGACCCGCACTGAGAATGGGCAATGTGTGTGTGTTGTGTGTGTGTGTGTGCTTGTGTGTGTGTGTGTGTGTGTGTGTGTGTGTGTGTGTGCTTGTGTGTGTGTGTGTGTGTGTGCCTAGGAGGATAAGTATAACTGCTGTGTGTAGCTGCAGGAGTTGCTGGTCTCAGACGGCAGCGTGAACAGCGTCTCACCCGTTCCACATAGGAGAGACACGGCCAGTTGGTACACATTGGCAGGCTATTGGAGCCCTTAATGTGCTCAGGGCACCCCCCCCCGTGCTGGGGACGGCCTGATGCAGTCATTAAGGGCTCCAATAGCCTGCCAATGTGTACCAACTGCCTCCTTCTAGTCTGGTGAGGATTGCTAGCCTAGTTTAAGGTGCTACAAGGTGTGTGTGTGTGTGTGTGTGTAGGTGTGTGTGAAATGACATAGAAATAGGTTTCCTAAGTGCTGTCTGTCTCTGTGTTGCTGGAGAATAAGATGATAAGTGACTTTGACAAGCCCAACGCGTGGTCTACTTGGCCAGACAGCAGAAGCCAGATCAGAAAGTTCAGGTTTGTGTTTGAAGGAGGCGGTACATAAAGGAATCTCCCCTCAAAATAGCAGGTCCAGAGCAGTAATTGCAGAAGGCTCAGCGTGGCTCTCAGGGACTGTGTGAGTCACCTCTTTCTTTCCTAAACACCCTTAACTTCTCTCTCAGGGCACATCTAGCGCCTTCGTACTGGATGCAGGTGGCAGCTTGTGATTGTAGAGGTGTGGTGACTAACCCGGCAACAGTGGGGGGGCCTTTGTGAGTGGAAACATCACGCTGCTACCTTCAGTGTGTGGCTATGATTCATTGGTGGACTGGGAGAGTTTGGTTGCCATGCTGCCAGGAGACACAACAGATCCACAGCGCTGTGGAGGATGGAGATTAGGCCACGCCCACGAGGCGGCCATGTTCATGCTCAACAGTGTCCCTCTGACTCTTCACGTTTGAGCCGGGTGGGGTCACTGTTGGTTCTCTGGGGTTACACACACACACACACACACACATTCACATACACACACAGAAACAGAGAGAGAGAGAAATAATAATTAGGCCTAAGGTCAAGTGAAGCGATTCTGCAGGTCCATAGAGGGATGTTAAGTGTACATGTTCACCTGAATGTGCACTCATTAAAAAACTTGCTGGTCATTGTGTGTGTGTATCATTGTGGATGTGTGTGTGTGGTGTGTCATTGTATATGTGTGTGTGTGTGTGTGTGTGGTGTGTCATTGTGTGTGTGTTGTGTGTGTGGTGTGTGTGTGTGTGTGTGTGTGTGTGTGTGTGTGTGTGTGTGTGTGGTGTGTGTGTGTGTGTGTGTGTGTGTGTGCGCGTGGTGTCGTTGTGTATATGTGTGTGTGTGGTGTGTGTGTGTGTGTGTGTGTGTGTGGTGTGTCATTGTGTATGTGTGTGTGTGTGTGTGTGTGTGTGTGTGTGTGTGTGTGTGTGTGTGTGTGTGTGTGTGTGTGTGTGTGTGTGCGTGTGGTGTCGTTGTGTATATGTGTGTGTGGTGTGTCTGTGTGTCATTGTGTGTGTGTGTGTGTGTGTGTGTGTGTGTGTGTGTGTGTGTGTGTGTGTGTGTGTGTGTGTGTGTGTGTGTGTGTGTGTGTGTGTGTGTGTGTGTGTGTGGTGTGTTGTGTATGTGTGTGTGTGTGTGTGTGTGTGTGTGTGTGTGTGTGTGTGTGTGTGGTGTGTCATTGTGTATATGTGTGTGTGTGTGTGTGTGTGGTGTGTCATTGTGTATATGTGTGTGTGTGTGTGTGTGTGTGTGTGTGCTTGGTTTGTCACTGTGTGTGTGTGTCTTTGACATGTTTCCACCCTTCTGTCTTCAGCCCTCTCTTCCAGAGCTGGGTGTAGATATGTTCAGTGTCAGCCGCATCCGCCCTTGGCATTTTGACCTGGCGGGTGTTCAGGAAGAGGCTGGGAGTGTCCGCCCCTGTCATATCGCATAGATCACATGACAAGGCCTCTCGGACACGCCCCTGTCCAGCGCACCATGACTGGTGGCTCAGGTTTTGTTTGGGGGATCACTTTCACCCTCCGCAGACAAGAACACGGATACACTTTCAAACGAGCTGATGGACACAAACCCTCGCGGCTCAAAACTCCAACCAAACTCACGCATGAAGTAACGAGTGCAGAACTTTCATTCGCCAGCACCCATATCTGCGCACTGAGTCCTATTTGAATGGCAGCTAGTCTAGGAAAGCGGTCCTCTGCACACAATCTGCGCTCCATGAGTGCCTGAAGATGATGACCCACTCACACCGTGTTCTGCCGGGCCCGTGTTCTTCCGGGCCCATGGGTCAGCAGTCCTGGCATGCTCGGCTATCTTTTAGCCTTTGGTCTGGTCTTCAGTAGCACATGCTGAGTGTACTCCACTGTTTGGCGCTGAACTCCACGTTTGCTTTGCCCTGATGCTCCAGGATCACTGCTGTACCGCCACGTCCCATCTGCAGGGCTGTGAGCTTTAATCTGAGTCGGCAAACCGCTCCTGTTCCTTGCAGTATTCATCTTGTTGATACTGTCAACAGTCGTTTCACCAGCTCCCTGTTTAATGGCTTCCACTGGCAGCCGTGCATTTCAGCGGGTGAGGTGGTACGTTCAGATCGTGACAGGTACTTCTGTCTTACACATTTTCTTCATTCTGTGGTACAAGTTCGTCTCTTTCCCATCTATCCTGAACGTTGGAGGTTCTTTACACACATTAACCTCAGCATTCACCTCAACATTAACCTCAGCATTCATCTCAACATTCACCTCAGCATTCACCTCAACATTCACCTCAACATTCACTTCAACATTCACCTCAACATTCACCTCAGCATTCACCTCAACATTCACCTCAGGATTCACCTCAGGATTCACCTCAGGATTCACCTCAACATTCACCTCAACATTCACCTCAACATTCACCTCAACATTCACCTCAACATTCACCTCAACATTCACCTCAACATTCACCTCAACATTCACCTCAACATTCACCTCAACATTCACCTCAGGATTCACCTCAGGATTCACCTCAACATTCACCTCAACATTCACCTCAACATTCACCTCAACATTCACCTCAACATTCACCTCAACATTCACCTCAGCATTCATCTCAACATTCACCTCAGCATTCACCTCAACATTCACCTCAACATTCACTTCAACATTCACCTCAACATTCACCTCAGCATTCACCTCAACATTCACCTCAGGATTCACCTCAACATTCACCTTAACATTCACCTCAACATTCACCTCAGCATTCACCTCAGCATTCACCTCAACATTCACCTCAACATTCACCTCAGAATTCACCTCAGGATTCACCTCAGGATTCACTTCAACATTCACCTGCTGACACATTTTTGGTTTTGCCTGCATTCCATGTTGTTGATATTGTCATTGAAGATATTTTTGGTCGTGTACTGACATAGTTTAGCTTGTTCCGCAGGCTGTTAACAGCTACACTCACCACTGAACCAACAGTTGATTTTGATGTACCTCAAGTCTTGGAATTTTTCAGTCTTACGCTAACTTGCTTTCCTGGCACTGACACTGGTCTTCTCATTGAGAGACTACAGTAATCATCACATTTAAAATGACTCGTGATCCCCTGAAATGGAATCCAATGTGTAAAACGGACTGGGACTCCTGAATTCTTACCACAATATCTGTGCAAATGAAAGTGAGTATGATACTTTAACCTCATTGTCATTTTTCCATTTCAGATTTCACAAATGGCCACGGTATGTACCATGTAGTGTACTGAACAGAGCACATACAGCTCTATCTCAGAATATACCCTGTGTCAGACAGATGTCCAACACGCCAGCCCTCTGCTGCTCTCATCTCTCCCTCCCTCTCTCCCTCTCTCCCTCTCTCCCTCTCTCTCACATACAAACACACACACCCACACACCCCTTCCACATGAGCTGCTAAGCAGGCATGCTAAACTGCTGGCAGCAGCAGTGGAGTGGAGCCGAGGAGGCAGGCTGAGGAGTGTCTGGAGGAGAGAGTGTGGAGGAGAGAGTGTGGAGGAGAGAGTGTGGAGGAGAGTGTGGAGGAGAGAGTGTGGAGGAGAGAGTGTGGAGGAGAGTGTGGAGGAGTGAGTGTGGAGGAGAGTGTGGAGGAGAGTGTGGAGGAGTGAGTGTGGAGGAGAGAGTGTGGAGGAGAGTGTGGAGGAGAGAGGAGAGAGTGTGGAGGAGTGAGTCTGGAGGAGTGAGTCTGGAGGAGAGAGTGTGAAGGAGAGTGTGGAGGAGAGTGTGGAGGAGAGAGTGTGGAGGAGTGAGTCTGGAGGAGAGAGTGTGGAGGAGAGTGTGGAGGAGAGAGTGTGGAGGGAGAGTGTGGAGGAGTGAGTGTGGAGGAGAGAGTGTGGAGGAGTGAGTCTGGAGGAGTGAGTCTGGAGGAGAGAGTGTGGAGGAGAGTGTGGAGGAGTGAGTGTGGAGGAGAGAGTGTGGAGGAGTGAGTCTGGAGGAGTGAGTGTGGAGGAGTGTCACTCTGAGCACAGTCATCAGCAGCCCAGCTGTACTGCCCTACACGGTTCAGCTCAAGGCCTCACCACACAGGCTGGTTAATGGCACACGGCAAAGCAGTGACCTTCCCCTGCTACCTGGTGGCTGCTTTGGCATCAGTTTTGGTTGTTAAATTGGTGCATGTGTGTGTGTGTGTGTGTGTGTGTGAGCAGTTTACTCTTCACTAAGGTGAAACTGGAGGAGGCTCTCTTTGGTCCAGCGGCGGCGCTGCAGACGTGTGAGGAGATGCTCCAGCTGTGGCAGAGCCGATACGACTTTGCCCGTCCCAGGTAAGCGTGCGTGCGTGCGTGCGTGCGTGCGTGCGTGCGTGCGAGCCTGTTTGTTTGGATGGCAGTAGGTGCTGGAATGAAGTGGAGCTTGTTGTTGCAGTGAGACTGACGACAGCATCAGCACCCCTCCTCCTGAGCCAAACCCGCCGAACAAAAACACCAGCAGTTTGCACCTCACACTACCAGACTTCCCGGAATCGGAAATCGGTCTGTAAAAATGTGTAAAACCCACACTGTATCTAAGGGCCTGTATGTTTGTGTGTCTACTTGATAATCGTGAGCAACATTCTCTTTTATCAGGGTGTGTGTGTGTTTGTGTGCGTGTGTGTGTCGTCTTTTCCACAGCCTGCCAGAGCTCACCGTCTCTGGCCGTGTCTCGGCTGGAACAGGCCATGTCTGAGGTGTCTGCCGTTAGCTCCTCCCACAGGCAGGGTCCCTCCTACATCTGGACCACCCTGGAGCGCATCTGGCTGCAGGCGGGTAAAGGAACCATGATGACGCGGCACAATCGCCTGTCGGGACCAGACGAACACAGGGAGGAGCTGCAGTTCGTTTGAACTGCTCGGTGTTTGTAATCCTTTTCACAGTCAGTTAATTTAATTGTCAGTATAAACCGAATCTTCCAGCTCTTTTCTTCTCCAGTACTTGTGAGCAGCGTTTTCGCACAGAGCTTGACAGAGGCCATCGAGTCACATGACCCGTATGGTAGCTTAGCGTTATTTATATGTGTGTGAAGTGCCTTTCCCAGGGCTCCTATCAGGGGATGTGTGCCCTCTCATCTCCATTCCCAGCATTCCTCTGGCATGAGCTCATTTCCTGTCTGACATGAGCTACATCTTGGGCCAAACCCGTGAACCCCGGGCTGAAGCTAGTGGGTGGCAGTGGGGCTGACGCGATGCTGGAGAGCGATCGCCATGGCATCGGTCACCACGGCATCGGTCACCACGGCATCGCTGGCCGCCGTCCAGTTCAGCCCCGGGCACGGAGCGGCTTCACTACAGCCGTGCCCACGTGGTGCCACTCAGACGTCTCAGGGCTAGCCACGTCTCAGGGCTAGCCACGTCTCAGGGCTAGCCACGTCTCAGGGCTAGCCACGTCTCAGGGCCAGCCACGCTGCTACCACCTTCACAGCCACGTCTCAGGGCCACACATTCTGTCTGAGGGCTAGGAATTCAGGGCTAGCCCGTCTCAGGGAGAATCGGCTTACGTCCTGACGCCAGCTGGTCTTGGGTTCCTGTGCAGCTGTGCGTCTGTAAGGGAATATGATCTGGGCCTTTGTCTCCCTTGTGATGCCCTGTGCGCACTGTAGCAGTTTCACTTCTTTCTCTCCTGTTCAAAATGGGTCGAGGCTTTAATATTTATTTTCTCCCAGTGTGTTAGCATGCCCAAATTCTCCAGTACTGTACTCCAGTAAAACACACACACACACACACACACACTTTATTGAGGATGTGGTAACATGGCTGTCGGCAGACATGAACAGTGTGTATGTCTGAGATCTGTGTGTGTGTGTGTGTGTATGTGTGTGTGTGTGTGTGTGTGTGTGTGTGCTCGCCCTCTCCCCACTCTGTCTCCTCAATGTGCTATAGCAGCCACACACAGCCTTATATAGACACAGATGAATATCCTCCGTTGTTTGAATGTGTGTGTTTACACTAAGTAACCAGTGTCACACTTTAAAGATGCCCAAAAATAATGAACTTTAAAATATTCTGTAATTTCTTTTTGTATCGCTTGCCTTCGATGAAACAATAATTCATGATCTTCATAAGACATTGCTAATATTGTCATTAAAATCAATTTGAGATCCATTTTAAATATAATTTATTATTTTTATTCTGACCTTCTAATCAGCTTAAGTGGCAGCTTCTTGTGTTGATTACCTGATTACTTATAGTCTTATAGAATGTATTAATTCTGTGTGTCTGCCCGTGTGTGTGTGTATATGTTTGTGTTTGTTTGTGTGTATGTGTGTGTGTGTGTGTGCACATGCGTAGGGGAGCTGTTCATGGAGGATGGCCGTATAAAGGAGGCCCAGTTCTGTGTGCAGGAGGCCGGGTCGCTGTTCCCCACCACCTCCCCCTCGGTGCTGCTCCTCCGGGCCCGTCTGGCTGAGCTCAGGGGCCTCGACTGTGAAGCCAAGGGCATGTATGACGAAGCGCTGGCCATCAACCCCACGGCAGCCCACGTGCTCCTCCACCTGGTGAGGGCCCCTCTCCCTCGCGCTCAAACACACACGTCCCACGTTCACATCTTCGTCATGTTCACACACACACACACACACACACACACACACACTCACACCACACATTCAGTGAAACTGGAGCATCACGACAGTACAAGACAAGCCCCGCCCTCCCACCCCGCCCTCTCCCACACTTGATTGACACACCATGAAGTGCAGAGTCCAAATTAGACACTTGGGATCACAGTTTCTGCCTGTAAATATGTGTCTCAGGTCATATTCACACCATGACAGATTTATCTGCAAATCAAATGTGAGAGTTTGTGATACGTACTTCACATCATCGGTGGTGTCATTCAACACATCTGCGATATGTTCGCTGTGGTGTAAATAAACATGTGTACTGTTTAACAGCTGTGGGATGGTTAGAACTCACTGGTAACCACCAGATAAATCTTTAAGCCTGTTTTTGACTCTCTACACCCAAGCAGGTGACTTCTGAATGGCATCTTCTTGCTGTTACACTTACTAAAGTCTGTGAAGAGACAAATAGGCAGCCATGGAGATGTTCTGCACAGATCCTTACTCATAAGGACACTTTCATCCAAAGTTACACTTCCAAACTGTCCTGGAAAGTTCAGGCCAACAGAATGACATGGTTATCACACTGAAGCTCGCACCTCTTGCTCAGGACCTACATCATCTCCAGCGTATCACTGGAATTTGACAGCGGTGTGAACCGAGGGTGTGAACCGCTGAGACCCACGGCGTCATGAACCCAGCAAACGTGAACGTGATGAACCGGCCAGTAGGAGGCGCTGCTAACATAAACCAGCAATGACTCATCACATCTGCTTTGGCGAAATATTGCTAAGTTTGTCTAAGTCAAGCAGTGTTGTAATGGCTGTGTGTGGTCTATTTGAGAGGCGAGTGAGCAGAAACACTAAAAGGGATTACGGTGTTGTTGGATCAGCATTTTCCACCGCTGTTGTCTAGGAGGTTTAACTGGGAGGCATTCACCTCACGCCCTACTCACACTCCGCTCTGCTCAACTGCACGGTGAGGTTGGAACAGATCCAGGTTTTTGGCAGACATGACAACAGCTAAGAGTCTTCTCTGCCCCTCAGCCAAGTGCGATGGAGATGTGGAATGAAGACTCCTGTCTGATTTCCATTGTCTGCCTGTGATTTATGCCAATGAGACTAATGAAGGTTCTGCATACAGGACCAGAACACAATCCTGTCTTCATTACCTCTGCTCTTCATTATGGCGAAGAGGAATGTGCGGATGGTGCCACAGTGCGCTGACACACACACACATACAGAGACTTGAAGAAACCT